>CAKAEH010001819.1:0-27467 GCA_916381525.1 Cercopithifilaria johnstoni | reverse complement strand
ATAATAAATTATTTATATATATATATGAATATTTGTGAGATTATTGAATGATTCTAGCTTTTCAATATTTTAAAAACTGATCAACAGATTTATAATACTTCAAACAAATAATTCATTGAAATGCATTGTGAAAAAGAAATTAGGTAAAATATGAAAAAAGTTACGTAAAATTTTTTTACGTAAAAAGTAACGTAAAATAGTATGAAAAAAATTACGTAAAACGACCGTATGGAAAAAGTTACGTAAAATGATCGTATCAATAAGTAGGTTTGGAAATTATCCAAGCAAAATATATTTCATCCAAATTGTTCTAATCATATAAATTAATTATGCAATTAATTCTCAAAAATAGAAATATGATATAAACAAATGATGTTCAAAAGTATGCTTTCAAATGTTTATCATATCTAAAGAGCAAAGAAGAAAACAAAAGCAAATGCAACTTTACATTATT
Source organism: Cercopithifilaria johnstoni (assembly GCA_916381525.1). Classification (NCBI taxonomy): domain Eukaryota; kingdom Metazoa; phylum Nematoda; class Chromadorea; order Rhabditida; family Onchocercidae; genus Cercopithifilaria; species Cercopithifilaria johnstoni. Next base: position 27,013 of record CAKAEH010001819.1, on the reverse strand, counting down.
TAAAAACTGATAATTAAGTAATTAAGTATTCCTAAACAAGCTATTATCATCAAGTTAGTTCTTTAAATAAGCTACTATAATCACCAAGTTAGTTTTTATTTATCCTAAAAAGAAATATGAAATGTTTTAAATAAGCTGTTATTATCAAGTTAATTTTCATTTGATAGGAATATTTCAAAAAATGAAACATTCATCAACAAAATTAATGTAATCAATATTCTCGAAGGGAAATGCTACGACGAATGTTGCAAAAGCTTAAAAGAAATAAGCAAAGAAATATTATTTTTAGGCTAAAAAATATTCGTTATTTTTTTGTGCATTTTTTTTAATTTTTTTTAATCATTTTTTAGGAATTATCAAAATTTGATACGTGAAATTTTGGAAGTATATTATATTACGAAATGATATAATCATTTAGTTTCTTTTGTCCTAAAAATGATAAGAAAAAATATTTTGAAATAATTAAGATAATTAAGTAAATAAGTTAAGGAAGTAAAAAAGTGATAATTAAGTAAATAAGTAATTCTAATTCTTTTTTAACATTTTTTAGGAAATATCAAAATTTAATATATGAAATTTTAGAAATATATTGTAATACGAAATGATATAATTATTTCTTTTTTGTTAAAATATGAAATGATATAATTATTTAGCTTTTATCCAAAAAATAATAAGAAAGAGCATTTTGCAAAAAAATGAGATAATGAAGTAAATAAATTAAGATAATTAAATAAATAAGTAATTCTAATTTTTTTTAATCATTTTTAGGAAATATCAAAATTTAATATATGAAATTTTAGAAATATATTATAATATGAAATGATATAATTATTTAGTTTTTGTTCTAAATACGATAAAAAATATTTTGCAATAACTAAGATAATTAAGTAAATAAGTTAAGATAATTAAGTAAATAAGTAATTCTAAAGAGAAAATTATTCGCTTTTTTTGTTAGAAATATAATATTTTAAAACCTAATATGTAAATTTTTTTTTCATGCATAAATTTTTCATTTATTATTTCATTTAAAAATTATTAATGAATGAAATAAGTTTTAGGATCGTAATCGATTTTGGGATCGATGCGTGCAAATAGTAAATGAACGAAGTGCCGATATGTTACGACTTAATTCATCATCAACTTATTTTACCGAAGTATTTGCTGAATTAAAACATTATGCTTTAGATGGATAATAATTAAATTTATCGATAATAAATGAGTAAGATTGTTTTTTCATTTTTTTTAATTGCAAAAGTTGCAAAAAAAAGTTTTTGTTTATTTTTTTCATATTTATTATATTTTTTAAAGGAATATTTAATTCAATCTTTTTTCCTAGTTTTTATTTCGTTTTTAATTATAAGTATAATTAATAAAGTTAATCAATATTTTATAATTAATTTTGATATAAAATTATTGCATAAAATTAGGAAAGCTTTAAATATGAATTAACGATAATTTCAATTTTTAATTGAATTTTAATTTTTATAAATTTTTTTTCACTTTTCGATTTTTCAATTTCTATTTTATTTTTAATTTTTTAATTTCTAATTTTATAACAATTTTTCTTTCTTTTTCATTGTTATTTCTTTTCCATATGCTTTTCGCTTAACTATAATTAATAAAGTTAATCAATAATTTATAGTATCACGAATTTATTAGGTAACCTGTTGCAATTGTACTTGTGTTGTGAATTTATTTTTTAAATTTTAACAATTTTTTAAATTTCTTCCTAAATTTTTTTCCATTGTATTATTATCCATTTCAAGTTGATTTTTCATTTTTTTTCCCTAGCAAAATATTTGCTAATATTTATATATTTCAGATTATTTTATGATTATATCAATTTTTACGTATACGTGAGAAATCGCTAGTTAATCCGTGAAACTGCTGAAATTACGATTGATATTTTGATTGTCAAAATGACGAAACTATACAAACCATATAGAAATGGTGCTATTCCATTAAGGAAGTAATTTGAATAATTGAAAATTTTTTAAAATTAAAAGTGAAAAAAGTTATTGCTGTTTTTTCTCTGCAATTCAGTTCTGTTGCATATCGATGGAATATTTCTTTTAGCTTAAAGTAATGTTAGCATATGATGAAAGTTGAAAACTTAAAAATTAATCAAAACATCGAAAAATATTTGATGATAGTTTTGATATATAGTTTTGATATATATACATTTCGAAATGATAGTTGATATCATTTGATATCATTTCAAACTAAGGTATCATTTCGAAATGAGAGCTTTTCGAATATTAAATAAAAAAGAGCGATGAATTTAAAAGAAGAAAAGTTTAATTTTTAAACGATAAATTTTTTCCTATCAGAAATAAAGTAATTTTCAAAAACAAAAAATTAAATTAAAACATTAGTGAGAGAAAAGAAAGGAACGATTAGTAATTAATTTTCGATTATCATTAATGCAATTTATTCATGCTCAGATATATTTATTTCATTTGAATTCTTTACTATATATTCGATAATAGTGATATCTGCTTTTTTGGAATTTGATTTTACAAGAAATGTTTAGTTGTGATCACTTTGTCAAAATATTATTTGAGAATATATTAAATTATAAAATGGAATAATTAAATGATTAAATTTGAATAAAAAAATTTCGACAAAATTATTAGCAATAAATCGAAAATCGATCATTTGTTTTTTAGTAATCTAATTTGTATTCAATTACTGAATGATAAAATTAATTAAAACTGAATAATAAAATTAATTAAAACTGAATAATAAAATTAATGTATACATCTTCATTAACATATCTTTATTTTGTTCTATTAAGTAGTTGATTAAAAAATTTTGAGCATACGAAAAATCAATTAAATTTTTTAATTTAGAAATTTATCAATAAATGATAATTGTTATTTTTTTGATCTCATCAATATTTCAATAATAATCATTTCTATTCTAATGAATGTTATAATTTCATATCAAATATTTTCATTTCAATAAGATATATTCGAAATCGAAATGGATATAGCATTTGAGAAATGCGATAATATTTCGAAAAATGCGATAACATTTCGACTAATTAATTTTAGAAAATATTAAATGATTGTTCATTTTTCCCTATTAATTAACTTTTGAACATTTTAATTAATTTATAAAAAATATATTATATTATAATTAATATAAACTATTTGTAATTTTAATATTAGCCTTATTCTCGTAATAAATTTAGGTAATATTTCCAAAATATTAAAATTTCTATCCAACTATGAACTCGTTTTTTCACCTTTTTCATCCATAGAAAAATTGAGCAAATTTGCAGAAATGATAATTGACAGCTGAAAAGAGCAAAAATATTATTGATTCATATATACATATATATATATATATATATACTTTAAAGGATAATTGACAGCGGAAATATACACTTTTTTCTGTTTTTTCGGATTGAAAAAATTCTTCAATTTAAAAAAATTTAGAAGGATAAAATTTCACGTATTATTCAGTTTCAACGATCGCATAGGCTGATCAGTTAATGTTGGAAGATTTTCATGCTTTTCTTTTGTTTGTTGTAAAGTTTCATCATTTTTAATGAGAACCATTCCTCTGCGAAATTGTTAAAAAAAAACAAATTAAATTTATCCTTTTTATTTGACTAATTTTCCGGTAGTAGCTGTATATAACTTATTTCAGTATTTCAATTACTTCAATTACTTTCTATTATTTACAACAGTGTTGTTGGTTGCGAAACTAATTGCAGTTCTATGTAGATTTTCGGTTACATAATGATTTCCGGAAAATGGATCTCATTGCACTAAAACAATTCTACTTAAGATAAGATAAGGAATGAGCTTATATCTCGAAAATCTTTTTGTTGTATGATTGATCAAAAATGAATGAAATGATCAATATTGATCGATTGTAGTATTAAATTGATATCATAAGTGTAGTATTTTTGTTTGGTTATATATAATAAATTTCGTTTGTTTGTTTAAGCGCAAAAAAACGTGTATGAGAGAGACATTATTTCACGTAACATTTTTTTTGATGAATTCATTGCTTTGTAATAATTGTATTATATAAATGCGTGCTCTGATATTCTCTGATGCTAAAAGTGCTTCCAATATTCGTATAAATGCTTTATATTGTATTATAACTGCCGCAAATAAAGCTATTCAAATTATAAACAATATCAATTTAACGTAATGTAACTCACGTAAAATAATGAAGCGACGTGAATAACGCAAAGTAGTGAAGTGACGTGAATAACGCAAAATAGTGAGGTGAAGTGAATAACTCACGTAAAATAGTGATGTGACATGAATAACTCACGTAGAATAGTGAAGTGGCGTCAATAACACACGCAAAATAGTGAAGGGACGTGAAAGTTAAGTAAAATAGTGAAGTGACGTGAACATAATATATTATAAACGGTCATTAATTTATTAATTATTGGTTCAAACTAAGATAGTCTTTCATAAATTGTAGAAGCATAATTTTTTTGCTTATCATATACATATAAATAAAGCATAATAGATACATTTAGCAATGTTTCCCCTACAAAACACATTGCGATTGCATCTTATTACTTGCAAATTTGTTTTGAATATTAGTATTTGCACGTAGAGTATTAATGAATGTTACGGTATGTAATTGCATCATTCATATTGCATCCATTCTTCAACAACAACAACAACAACAACAACAACGACAACAACAATAACAACAATTCCCTTCAATCGATATTACACTCAATTTGCACGTAACACGAAAAACGTGTTATGCCTTCTCAAAATGAAAACATTTATTGTTATCATCATCTAATGTACATTTTATCATCGTTTCAATTTTGCACAAAAATATTTTTTTTACATTCACTCTATTTGTCTTAACCCTCTCCGCATGCATGTCACGCATGCGTACACATATACATACACACACGTACATACATACATGCACGCAAAATGCACATATGCACAGACACACCCACAAACAAACACACACAAACACATATAGCATATATATATATGTGTGCATAGCAGCGATCATAATCGTGCAGTAGCAGAATTTCACTAACATATCATTTTGTACGTTGTAAGTTAGCATGTTTTGCTTATTCATTAGAGTTTCCGGGATTGCTTCATTGTTTGATTTCCAGGTCTCTATATTGCTCTGTGGGTATTGATTTCCGGATTGCTATGTTATTTTATTGGGTCTCGGCTTTCAAATCGTTATATTGCTTTGTATGATTTCCTGAATAATTAGTGTATGTTTGATTTCCCCGAATAATTAGTATATTTCTTTTGCATTGCATGATTTCCTGAATAGTATGTTGATTGATGTTTTTGGTTGGCAATTGAGAATGTTTAAGTAATAGCACAAGAGTACCAGAGAGTACCATACATATATTCATCTCTATTTCATGGACTATCAGATTTTTCAACGTCGTTTTATTAATGAGTGGCCGAAATTCTGAAGATTTTGGAAGCTCCAAGTAGTGCAGGAAGATAATCTTAATAGCTGTAGCAGTTCGTGGGAAGTCAGTTTAATCGATAATCCGACTATTGAATGAAATCAACTTCTTTCCTTCACTTCCTAATTTCCGTTTTTCAGCATATATTCCAAGCATGTAGCTGTATTGCTATATGCAATTGCACAATCTATCATCACATTGCATTCAATATTCAAGTTTATTCTGATGGCCTCTTCAATACTAGTAATAATACATATCCGTTTGTTTCATTTGCTATATTATATGTGAAATACTTACTTACATATTAAATGGAGTTGCAACACGTATTGCTACGATATAGTCTGTTCTCCTTTTTTTTCCCTTGGAAATATTTTCAGTACATTTTGTAGGTGATTCAATCTGGCAGTGCCAAATGGAACAAATCGAAACAGCTGGCGGTTCAGAAGCAATTTTTGAACTGATCAATATTATACGACAAGATCCGAGCATTTGGGATCGAACATCCACTACCTATATTACCCATTTCGATTTGAAAATTCATCGATTTGCTGAAATTGCGGAACAACTCAATTTGGAAGTTGGTTGGTACATTCCTTCCTTGATAATAGTATCTTTTTTAAATGAGATATTAAGATTACTTTATTTCATGTCATTCCGTACTCATCATTGCTTAAACACTGTAGAAGTATTCTTTTTGACTGCTGTTTGTCACATTAATTGGAAAAAAGAACAATGGCGTTGAAAATATCTATATATGTAATTAATACTTATGCAAAGTGATGGGTCGTTCTTATTGAAGCTGCGTAGGATTTTTTGCTTCCGGAACTTACCCTTTTTGGAAATTGAGCTGATTCAGTAGCATAAGATAATCCTCTTGATCATAGAAACGACATTTAATTCTAATAATCAAAAAATGAGCACTCACGTGTCGATTTTTGTTTTTTTGCCATTTCAGTTACGGCCGAAGTCGTGGCATCAGCATGGCGAGAATTGAGTGAGAAATATCGTCGACGGTTGTATGATGGTAAACGTCGGAATGGTGCAACAAATTGGCCGTATTTCGAAGCAATGAGCTTTTTACGAGATCAGTATGAGTAAGAATTGTTTTTAAGTTTTATCGACATTAAAAATTTTTCTTGGCAACTATTTAAATGAATTTAACTGTTCCATAATTTGACGTTTTACAACATTGATTATTGAAGATGGTTGTAATAACGGTCATCACAACCACGTATCTGATTTATACGATATAGCTGCGACCAATACGAATACCTTCTCCACATGTCTGTTTGTATTCGAACTCTTTCTGTTTGCAGACAAACCAAGTGGTATCGTCCCTTAGCAGTTCAACGATCCAGTCAATTGCCGTCGTCGTCAAATGTTGCACATCTGGTAGATACATTTCTAACAGCACAAGCTGTCCTAGATGCTGAGCAAACAATCTCGAAAGCCGTTGAACCAATGCTTCCTATTACTTTGTCAGATTCTTTACAGGTTATTTGTCTGGGATTTAGTTCTTACAGTATCTTTCCTGAAAATAACGTAACGATCCTGCAGTTAACCTTTGGAAGAAAGCTGACGATGTTAGCTTTATTTCTATCCCATGATCTGAATTGCTTTGTGACATTTCTTTACTGTGATCGATGGTTAGATCATCACGTGTATATGTTTTCTGGCTAGCACTTGCTTCTCACTGTTTACGAGATACATTCTATGTGGCCTTATTATCCCTTAATCATTATCACTTAGAGGATTTTTTGTGAAAAAACATATTCTATAGTAAGAAGGAATAATACAGAAGGAATTAATTATAATTTAATGAAGAATGTTATTATTTGCTATTGTAAATCCTGTCATGATCCAATTTAACTTGTTTAATATTTTAATAAGAACAGCTATTGTCAAACTAATTAAATGAACTGGAAATGAATGGAGAGGAATTAATCTTGTACATGTGTCTTCCATTTAATAAAGCTTATTTGCTCTTCTTTCAGCAAAAGGGAGATACAGTGTTAGCTATTCCGGTTGGAAATGGCGATGAACGAAGTCAGTTCGCTAGTTTGTTTGTTATTTTGTTTCATTTGCTCTTTTTATTTAGTTTTGGTTTTAAATTCCCCCTTTTTTATCCACTATCGTTTAAACTTAATTCAAACTCGTAACTTTATTCCTTAACTGTGTTTCAAGTTACAGAAGGTGAATTCACAGCTAAATACGAGTTGCTTGATCCTACGTTTCATTCCTTCACAACCGCTGACCAAAATGAATTGAGCAGAAAGTAAGTTATTTTCGTTCTTTCCTTTTTCTGATTTTTTTGTAAGGAAGTGGATTCGATATGTTGAGAAAGTTAGCATGTGTCCTTTGCTGTGTGCGTTAAACCCTTAATTCCAATAAGTTTTTACCTTGATTATCTTTTCTGATACTACCCACCAATTATCAAGTCTTGCTAAGAAGAACGATATTTTAGTCCCATGTAACAGGTTTTAAAAGCTCTTCTTGATGACGGATTGTTGAAGAAATTTAAGAGCAAAAAATTTTTTTTTTGCAACCGTCTCAAAACTACTAAATATAAATGTCATCTGCCAATTGAGTAATGGGGAGATTCTGTCTTGATCATTAAAAATTTGTAATTTGTTAATTTATATTTCTTCACTTCTGGATCTTGACGAATTTACTTGGAGTTATACAAGAACCGCTTACAGCGTTGACGTGGATAACATTGCTATAGCTTCTGCTGCTGACAGTACAAAATCACCGGAAAATTATGACGAAAAGCAACCGGTATCGCCAACAGCATCTGTTGATGGCTTACCGCAGAGTAGTAACAATAGTATTACTGACCAAGCAATTCCTATTCTCAAGACACGAGTACGAACGCAACGTTATGAAGCATACAGAAATCCTCGTCGAATATGGAAACAGAAACAGTCGGCATTACATGTATGCTGGCAAGATAGTTGTTTTAAAATTCCATTCTGATAGATTTGTAAAACTGTCATAATTGTCTATAAAAAAAACTGACAGAATTGTCTACCAAAACTTTCTTATTCCACTTAGAAGTGGATGGATCCAAATCCCGATATGTCTTTATTGTATACTGTTCTAGTGAGTTTTAATATCCATCAGAAGTGCGTGTATATGATTAAAAGGTTTTTTTCTTGCAGCAAACTTCTGGCGTTTCAACGGGAGAGACAGTTGCAGAGATTTTGCGATCTGTGGTAAGACTTTTCTTTCCAGTTTATTTTTCTCAGTGGAGAATTCAAATTTTTCATGTAATGATTACATACTTTGTTCCATTCTGGATCATTTTGTAGATAATTTGTAGTAGGTAAATATTATTTCACATAGTTGAAAGGCTGCTTAGTTGGTAAAATACTATATATTGTTAATTGTCGAACTTTAGAGTATTCGGTACGATATTTTGAAGTGCTTGGATGGATATGAAAGTAAACACAATGAAGAAATAATACGTTGGCGTAAAAAATCTTTATGATAGCCGTTCTCTATATTTTGTTTAGACTATAAGTGTTTTGCAATTTGTTTTGTAATCTTATTTGTCATAATTTAATTGCAAGTTATTTTAGCGAGTTGCCTCAGACGGGTTACCACCATATAGCTTAAATTCGAACCCGCATCATCATTTGCAACAACCACAGCATTTTTCACCTCCTCCATCATGCGACAATTCTTCGAAATGGGATAATGTTGGTAGGGAGAACAACTCGTTTTCATATTATACCATTGCTCGACTTGCTTAGATTTTTAGCTTTCTGATCGTTTTTAAATGGAGATCCTGTCCACTTATTGAAGTGTTGTACTACAATTCAATTGTTTTGTACTCTTATGATTTGTAACATGCATTTTGTTTCCAAATAGTTGAACTGCGAATTTTTCGCTTTTTAAATTTTATGAATTTTTCTTGTAAGTTGATACTTGCAGGCCGGGTGTGGGTGGATATGATGAAAACGATACGATCGCCTCAACTAGCACTTGCAGCACACAAATATATCATGAACACTTTATTTTCTGTTCTGGAAGCTGATCAACAACTTGCTGGCACAGATCCGAACGCAACCCGTATCCGTATCAAAGACACTGCTCCACAAATCGAAATCATTATGCATCAGTGATGGGTTTTGCTTCGCTGAATTTTCTCTTCAATAGATGCATTCTCAAGTTGAATATATATTTGTACTACATGATTCAATGATGCCATAATTTCTTATTTTTTGACTATTTTGCAACCTGGATGGGTGAGACTTCTGCAAAAGCAAAATCAAAATTCTCAAACTCTTTAACTGTTGGCCGAAATTTTGCTATCATTATCGACCTTTTTGTTACCATTTCTTCACCGTTGGCCATTTAGCTATTTGCTTTCCCTTTTGATTAAATTCGAACGGAACAGCAAAAGCAAGCTTTGAATGGGTAGTCATATTGAAATCGAAAATTCATTTGCAAATTATTGATAATCGAACCATTTGTTTATTAGTAACTAACTTATTATTTGTTGTGATAACTGTCATAAGTCATAAGCAAGTCATGAAATTCAATCAATCATAAAATTTTAGTTTATTTAAATAAAAATATTTAACAATTATCACAAAAGAAGCGAATGCTCATTTATAACAGCAATGGAAGGGAACGAAAAGAGAAGTTTCGAAATAAAATCATAAATAATAACCCCTAGAATTTCACTCCTTAATAATTATTTTCGAAAAATTTTATTCTTTTTTCTTCTACATCATCGGGAAATTCTACATGAATCATTCGCTGCTTTTACAATCTTGCTAGAGAACTTCTTTGTATATATAAGTTATTGTTATTTTATGATTTAAAATATTTGCTGCACTTTGTTGCAATTTTCGCTTTGAAGTGAAAATCTTTTTGCTTTGAAGTGAAAATCTAAAAATGCTTTCTTTATCGTTTTGTAGTCAGATGGTAAAGATTGGTCTTTGCAAATTTTTTTCATGATATCATTATTGGATGACAGATTGTCCTATCGAGTTTAGTTTTTAGCAAGGCATTCAGATTTGAACTTTCAAATCATTATTTTAACCAGTCTTAATCTGTTATTCCACGAATAGATCTCATCCTATTTTATTTCTCTAACATTCTTTAACACTTCTGTTCTATCAAATTATTAATCATATTTATTTGTATTAAATTTGCAAAATCTGCCTATATATATATGTATGTATGTATGTATCTATGTATGTGAGTAATGTAATAAATATTTATTGAATCGTGAAATTTTAATGAAACATGATTAATATAGAAAGTATAAAAATGGGTCGAAGTGTATCTATCACTGTATTGTTATCAATATAACACTTCTTATTGTAAATGGATTAAAATCTTCATCGTTTCATTTAGCATCTTAAAAAAGGAAAGTTTCAGAGAATGAAAAAGCGATCTTTAATTGTTTCCTACTGTTAGTAAATCTTCAAGGTGTGGATGAAATAGGATATTAGGCTGAAATGGAGCAAAATGTCGCTTTTTGAAAATTTTCATTAAGGGTGCGATGACATCTAAATGTTCATTTGAACAATTTGTGAGCATTGCACCAAATCTGGCGTACTTAAGATTCAAGCACCTGAAATGTAAAGTCGAAATCAGGTATGAAGCTTTGACAAGTAAATTGGAAGTAATTCCAAATTGATAAGAGTAAAAGTAAGTTAGGTGTATTGAAATACATTCTGTAGTCTCGAAGAAAAATGGTCAACAAAAGAAAAATATCTGATTGATTTCAACGTGAAATGATTCTATGATTCTGATACAAGCGACACCTTAATTATATCTCGCATTGCTCCGAATAACATAAAAAATTGTCAAATGTATGCTGTCACATGTTTTACATATGTTGGAGATGTATGCTGTCACATGTCCTACATATGTTTGTTAGAGGGCATTTTAGTAATTTTCAAAATAAATCCAATGATACAACTTTTCGGAGAGAAAAAAACTAAGCTCTCACATATCATCCATTTTATTTCATATGTTCATAGTAACGAAGAGAAGTAATAAAATATTCATTTCAAAGGAATTTTCAAGTGAAAAATATATATGCTAGTTTAATAAACGTTGATGAGCATAAATTCGGAAATTCACTTCACACTTTCCCGTAAATTTAGAAATTCACTTCACACACTTCTCCGTAAATTCGGCAGTTCATTTCACACCTTCCCGTAAATTCGGCAGCTCATTTTACACTTCCCTATAAATTTGGCAGCTCACTTCACACTTTTCCGTAAATTCCGCAGTTCACTTTACACTTTCTTCTTCATTACATTCAATCACTTCATGAAATTTGAAAATAAATTTTACTTTCAGCAATAAAGTTTTCAAACTTCTTGAAGGGAGAATTAATTAAACTAATTGCAATAGAATGATTTCAAAGTTTTTGTTTTTACATCAAAAGGAAAAGGCAAGCTTTCACTCATTCGTCTCATAATTCATCATTCCATTTAATGTTAACTAATAATCTAATCACTAATAGATTAGTGGATTTCATTTTGGCCAAATTATTGTCAAATTTCCAAAATAAAAAATTTTTGAAGAATTAAGAGATAAACTGCAAAATGAATGATGATTCATCGGTTAGTAGAAACCTGCCATATCAATTAAGTTGTTGAGAATTGCTGATAAAATAGTTTACTCAACAGATTGCTATTGCTGATTTATAATGAAGTACACTTATGATGTCGCAGAAGAACATTACTAGCTGATATGATAGCATTAGCATTAACATCTCTCTTTTATCGCATGCTTCGAAACTCGAAATAAGTGTTGCAAAACTCGAAATAATTTATAGCAAATATGTTTAAATAATAAAAATAATTTATTGCAGGAGTACTTCTCATTTAAATGATTCATCATATAAATTATAATTTAATGAATGTTACAATATTCAATATGATGAAACATTTAGCTAATTCTCATCCGATTATCATGCTTATCTTTGATAACTAAATTACCGGAAACTAATTCACATATAATATATTTCCGGATTATTAACCAATTAATTGTTGTACTGTTAATCAGCTCTTCCTTTACACAGCCATTCTTTATGTTCTTATCTATCTTAATATCCAATAGGATTTTATCAGAACTCCAACTCTTTCCATTTTTTTCTCTCTCTCTCTCTCTCTCTCTTTCTCTCTCTGTATATATATACAAAAAGGTGAAAAGTGGAAGATTATTACTTCTTTAACCTTATCCTTTACATCTTATCCTATTGCTTCTTCGACCTTAATCTTTACATCGTATCAGACAACAAAACCATCGATAAAAAATATTTTGATATACTGATACTATATTATGTTATACTGCATTACTACTACTATCCACATACAAGTGAATCTCTTCTATGCATTACTGCTGCAACAAACAGTTCCGAGTTATATTCTCAATAGGCAGTTTCGAAAAGCTTCCCAACTGATCGATTCTTCACTAATAATTCTCCTATAACTTCGAGCAACAAAAGCTTCTCTAAAAAGAAATTCAATCTTTACCAACTATTTAATACAAAATACCAATACAAAAACTCTTCTCCAAAATAAGCTTTAAAAAATTCACAGCAAATATGTCAAAATTTAAGGAAACAAATTTTACATGAAATTAAATCGAGCAAACATGAAAAATGCATTTGAAGATCTTCGACAATAAAACTACTACGTATTATATTTGTGATGAAAAGTTCGTCGTCTAAACGATCTTTCATTTTATTATCAATTTTTGTATAGCAAAAGTCCAAATTTAACTTGGCTATTTTTACCTTTGATCGAAGACGAAATTTTCATCACAGACATCGATCGATATGGAATGCTTTCAAGACAAAAGAATGTAACAAGATACTGCCGTTCCGCGATAAAATTTATATATCTTCGATTATGATTTTTTGAATTTGCATATTTTATTTTATAGCACACAAAAAAAAGTGAAAGTTTTCGCTTTTATTGGGCAGAATATGATGAGCATTTCAAAATTCCAATGATACTTTAGGGTGGCAACGAATGTATCATAGATGCAAAATACATCATGTAGCTTCTATAGTTCTCTCTATGATTCATTCTTATGGAACAGCATAGCAAAATTATTTGCTAGAACGGTTTTCCATTCAATTTTGTGGTTGTCTGCAGCTTCCTTGAAGTGTCATTGATACCATACGCCGTTCATTTTACTGTTATATTTGATGTTACAGATTTACCAGATGGAATAGATAGGTTTGTCGAAATCTGCAGAACTTTTCTGTTGCTTTAAAGAGTTGAATCTGTCAACTTTATTCATGTTACAGATTTATCAGATCGAATAGGTTTTACCAGATCGAATATAATTTAAAAAGTAAGGAAATGACATGTGTAATTTAATTCAACGAAGTTATTGCCATATTTTTCAATGCTATCAATCTTCCAACAGGCTTATGCTGAATGTTAATCATGGACTCTGCTAAATCGTGCAGTTGATTAGTTTTGACAGTTATTGTTGCGAATAATTTACATATCGATTTAGTCTCATTTGACTTACTAATAATTATTTAGATTGCACTTACTGATTTTTGAAAAACTCATTTTTCAATTTACCAATAATCTTTCAATAATAATTGATGATATATGCGTTATTTTAATGAGCAATTATTATACGCATCGCTTTCAGATGAATTTTCACTGTATCTGATTTTGCGACTGATATAAAACTGTCAATTTATAACAGCTATGATCTGCTTACTGTATTTCATAGTTGATTTCATCATTTTCCCTGATAATTTGATATTTTTTTTTTAAAAATTTTTTAGCGATGAATTACTGTGCACTTTCAGAACAGGATGCATCACACCAAAGAGGAATACAGAAAAGAGAAAAATCTGTGCGAGCATTTTCAGTAGTTCGTCATTTTGGCTCTTGAGTGCCTGAATCTGCAACATCTGAATCTGTAATATCAGAGAATAATGATTGAATTTGTAATATCTGAATCTAAAATTCTTGAATATACAATATCAGAGACATCAGCAAGATGCGCATTTTTCGAGGTTTGTAAAATTTTATTCATTCACATAATTTTTTATTCAATAATAATTCTAAAATATATTAAATGGATCTTTCTCTAAATGTTTTACAATTTTCACTTATGAATAAAGCACCTGTTTATTATCTTTAGTGTAGCCGAAAAAATATGACACATGTTGTAGAAGATTATATGGAAATGATATAACAATAAATAATTATAGAACTTGTAGATGTGCTGTTTTTTGAACTGAATTAATTTTCGGTGTTAGAATCTTCGCATTCATTTATTCTATTCTTAAATGAATTCAACCGTTAAAACAATTAAATGAATTCAATAGTAGTGGGATACTGTACGGATATAGGATTTTTAATGTATAGTTCAGTTCAATTGGAAATTATGTTATACTATTTCGATATTTTTGAGAGGAATAAAAATTGCTTGAATATATATATATATATATATATATATACATTCAATATATACATTCAATATAACTTAGCTTCTAATATATATATATATATATTAGAAGCTAAGTTGCCTGAAAAAGTGGTGGTCAGTATTATATTCGAAAATCCAGAAAGTAGCTTTGATGTTGAAGCTGTTTTGAGACAATTAATGGTGATTACTAGTTTGAGGAGGAATATCAAATTCCTAATCTGGTAAGGTCCAATATCACATTATGAATTAGATATTCCTCCACAAACTCCTGAACCTTCAAAATATAGATTTTCAAAGTTATTATCTTTCGATAACTCTGTATTCTTTCTTTGAAAATGATTCTCTCTCCAATATTTATGATATGGATAACTGTGGTAATTGAATTAGACATAACTGCTGAATTAGTGTTGAGCTGAGTAATATTTCATACAATTAAAATAAATTAATATAATTTAGTATAAGAAATATTAGAAATGATTGTGAAATTTATCATTAGTGACAGAAAATGTTGCGACAATTGCGCATTATCAACACAAAAAAATTGGTTGAAAATTTCGTTGTAAAATTTTGAATTAATATTTAGCTCAATCAACTATGAAAAATTAAAGGAGGGATTAATTTGTATTCCACTGATCCTTTTATTCTTCCACTGAACATAAATTTATTCATTTATTTTCAACAAAGTCACAAAAGAGATAAATCATCCAAAAAGATAAATCATTAAATCGATGAAAAGATATTTCCGGATCATCTCCTTTCTTAAATTAGCATCTGTTTTGGTTTTTTGGCTATCCAAAAGTTTATGCTAATATTTTGCTTGCTTTTTTGATCTTATCGTTAATTTATGAATAATAGAACTAAGATGTTAAAGCCTGAATATTTTTTAATTTTACGGAATTAATTATTTTTTATAGCATAGTAATAATATAACTTATTTAACGAAAAACAAATATAAATCTATTGCATATACTGTATAAAACTGTAAGGCATTGATTATTTTACTGAATGGAATTTTCCGGGATAACAAAAAAACTATACCATTGCTAATTTTATTAAAGATATTTTATCCGGAAATTATGTATATGAGATTACACATAACAGGAAGAAAACTATCATCGATAATTAAAATATTTGAAATTATTAATTTCAGTACATTATCGATGAAAAAAAAGTTATATTTTACCTGGAAATTATGATTAAAAACTATTATTGATAATTTAAATATTTGAAATTATTAATTTCAGTACGTGATGATAAAGAAATTATATTTTATCCGGAAATTATGATAAAAAAAGCTATTTTATCCGGAAATTAAGATAAAAAACTATTATCGATAAATAGAATTTGAAATTGATAATTACAAATGTTCTAGCAGTAAATTATGCTTTCTGAAATTAATGTGCAAAGAAAAATTTGCATAAAATTACTTGCGAAATCACTTTTTGCTATAATTTATCTAAAATTAGTGATATGGAGTTGATAAATAGAAATGAGTTTTCAAACCGAAATATGATATTATGCTAAGACTTTAATCATATAAGCCATATGGCTATCGGTTGTGTGTTTTCATAGAATGACTTTTTAAAATAAAATATTATGTTATGCTAAGACTTTAATCATATAAGCCATATGGCTATCGATGTGTTATTTTAGGAAGATTATCTCACTTCATCAGACTTCATCAGACATTTCATTATTTCTATGGAATAATTGGCTGATAAGAAGAAATGATAAAATTGACAAAAAACTTGCATATTTTTCCTCGTTATTATCATTCATATCGTCTACTAAATTTTATAATAAAATTAAAATTTATTTTCCATCAAATTTTCATCTCTTCCAAAATTCATTTTTAATAGTATTAAAGTTATATTATTATCATTTTTTACCATCTTTATCATCTTTATCATTATCATCTTTATTGCTATCATTTTTATTCATTTTTAAATTAGTCGCAAAAGAAAAAGGAAATTTGTCAGCACTGTAACATTTTCTGATTGATAAGATGAAGTACCATTCTGATTGATAAGAAAAAGTATTATTCTTTAAGTGATTTATTTTCTTTGATAAGAAAAAGTACCATTCTGATTGATAGGAAAAAGTACCACTCTGATTGATAAAATAAAGTACCATTCTTTGGTAATTTATTTCCTTACATTAAACAATAATTTTTTTCAAAAAACTTTCCAATGCAATAAAAAGTTTTTAATTTCTCGCAAGTCAATACTGTAACATTCTGATTAACAAGAAAAAGTACCATCTTGATTGATAGGAAAAAGTACCACTCTGATTGATATGAAAAAGTACCATTCTAATTGATAAGAAAATTGTGTCATTCTTTAAGTAATTTATTTCCTTTCATTTAATAAAATATTTGCAATAATTTTTGCAAAAAACTTTTCAATGCAATAAAAAATCTTAAATTATTCATTTTGTAACATTCTAATTGATAAGAAAAAGTATCATTCTGACTGATAAGAAAAAGTACCATTCTGATTCATAGGAAAAAGTATCATTCTGATTGATAAGATGAAGTACCATTCTGATTGGTAAGACAAAGTACCATTCTTTAATAATTTATTTCCTCTCATTTAACAATTTTTGCAATGCAATAAAAAATTTAAGATTTCTGATAAAAATTTATTTCATACATACCATTTCTTCAATTTTTCAACAGAATTTTGCTTTTGTTTTTGATTGAATTTCCCTCTTTTTTATATTTATTTATTTTTTTTCGAAACTTTAAAATTAGAAATTTGACTATTATTAAACTTCAAGTTCATTCATTATTCAAATTCATTTATTAAACTTCAAGTTCATTTAGTTCATTCAATAAGAATAAATTATAAAATTAAAAGAGGTTCTTTACCATATTCTTTACCCTTTTCATTCTTTACCATATAAGAAATTTTGATATCATTAAGAAACTTTGATAAATGTTTAAATTTTATTTATTTTAGAATTATTTAATTATACCTAGTTGCTTATACTAACTATTATATTTATATTACAGCTTATTGAATCATCTATTACAAAAATAATTAAATTAATCCTAAAATAATTCCAAACTATTTTATAAATCTCATAATTGCATATTAATTATTACATATAAAACATTGAATAAATTTAAAACAAAAAACAAAAATAAACAATTGTGTAAATTATATGCAAAATAAATTGGGGGGAAAAAAAACATACATAATTATTTTCTATAAATGTAATGTACATTTTATTTGTTGACACCTGTCATTTAAATTATAACCTGTTTGAAATTACCATTATAGTTGTTTACACGCTGAATCTGTTCTTCTACAATTAACCGATCTTTAATCTAACATTTCACCAACCATTTCCTTTCAATAAACATTCCATACATGATGATCGTAGATTATTACAATGATTCCTCTTGTTTACAACTAGTAATTACTTCTGAGTACTATCATTTTATTAAGTATTTTTTAGCATAGAAGTTAATTTAGCTTTTATCAGTTTTTAAGTTTTATCAGTTTATCAATTCTTATTGTTTGCAATTATTGAAAAAAGCTATCATTAGCAGTAATTACTTCTGAGTTATATCGTTTTATCAAGTATTTTTTATCATAAAAGTTAATTCAGTTTATCAGTTTTTAAGCTTTATCACCTTATTATTCCTTATTACATTAATAATTCATTAACTCATTAGCTAATTAGCTAATTAGCTCGTCAACTCATTAACTCATTAACTTTAAAGAACTCATTAACTTTATATATTAATAAAAAAGTTTTTCGAGCTTTTAATATGAAACAATACATTTTAACATTCGCATAAGCAATATTTTATTGTATTAGATTTATTTGATAATAATCATTTTCAAATATTACTTATATTAAAACAATAAAAATTAACGGAAATATATTACAATCTTAATTATACTACAACTTTAATTAAATATATTGCAATTTTAATTAAACATATGGATAGGACAAATATTGAAATGCTATCATTACTATTTTAAATTAATTTACGAATATTTCATTTGATTATGTTAATCTTTTCTTTATCTCACTTTACTTATATTTTTTTAATTTTAATTTTAGACAATAAAATTAGGTTTATAAAATTATTAATGAATTATTCTTCTGTTAATTACGATTTACGGTTGGTTAATAAGATTTCCCGTTTAGTAATATGATTTTTCGAATTTTCAAAAATCAAATGACTGGTAAAAATATATTATCGAAATGCCAGCATTTGATTAGAGGGAAAGAGAAAAGACAATTAATTGATAAGAAATAAAGAGGAAGTAATAAAAAAGGTGGAAAAAGGTAGGAGAAAAGAGTAAATTACGAAGAAGCATTTCATGACCTATCATGTTTATCATGTTTATCTATCATGTTTATCAGATTTGTGAATCTCGCCAATTATTTGTATTGTTGTTATCACTTATATATTATCAATCGCTCAAGCATTTTCTTCAACTATTTTTAATGTTGTAATAATGTCATAATATTTATTATATCTAAAAATTGACAGCATAATAACCTTTACTCATTTCCCCTTAAAACTGTAGTGATGATAGTATTATTATTAATAGTTATAATAATAATAATAATGACAGTGATAATAATAATTAATATCAATAATGATAATAATTAGCAACATTAAGAATAGTAACAACAATAATTAATAGTAATAATGATAACAATAATAATAATAATAATGGCAATAATCACTAATAATGTCATAATTTGAAATAATATATTTTATAATCATGATTTTATTATAACTTTAATGCATATATTCTATAGCATTAAAAAATCGTGAACAATATGAATAATCATTTTTTAACACGAAAAATTAGAATCATTTATCATCTTATGCATTATCAATTCCTTAATTATTACCATGTCATATCATTTATCATATTGATATTTTCATATACTGTTATTTATATCATTTACACTTACAAAAACAAACCATCATAAGACGAAAAAATTGATCATATGTTATGTTGTTGCAGAAAGATGATACAAATATTATTTTTACATCTTTTCTTTTTACCCCGCATATTTGGCCTATTGGGTGGTTTAATCGGTCGAACACAGAGTGCCGGTATTGAAGGTACACTTATGTGTAATGGAAAACCGCTTGGTGATGTACTTGTGAAATTATATGATGATGATAGAGGTTTGTTATCAATTTTTCATAATTTCATTATTTAAAGATTTTGTAATAACCATTTATGGTTCTGATATTTTTGTGTCATTAATTATTATTTCATCATTTTCTTTTGTAGTAATTGATTGTTCTAAATGAAAGGTAAAATATAATTTTTGAAAGATTGAATTTTATAGTCCAAATTAACATTAAAAATTACTACGGAAACTAATATAAATATTAAAGAAACATATCTGATATTATTAGTAAAATATTAGTAAGAGCTAAATTTTAGTCATTAATTATAAATGTTAGTTTTAAATTACAATTACAAATAAGTTTGTAATTTTTTTCTTTTACTTACCTCAATATTAATTTTAATTATGGGAGAATTATTGAATTGCTTAATTCTTCTGATATTTGTATGGTTTAATTTTTTGAAATTAATTTAATAAATAGAACAATAGACTGTAAAATAGATTTAATAAATACCACATATGTTGCAATTTATACGGTTCGTTTTAACTAAAATGAAAAGTAAAATTTTAATAAATGAAATTTGAAAATTTGTCATTAAAATGAAATATACATTCATCGATGATGAAATTTTGGCTTTCATAAAAACAATTAAATTTATGTAAATCGTAATTTACATGAATAATTTAATGAAGTAAGAACTTTATCATATTTTTTTATATTATATTATTATATTTATGTTATATATTATAAAATTTTTATATTTTATATTATATATTATTTTATATTTTTCTTTATATTTTTTCCTATTAGATAATTTTAAATTATATAAATGTTTCAATTAAACTTTCTATCATTTTCAACTTGTAATATATTCAAGAAGACTGAAATGTCGAATAATTGAGTAAAATTGTAGGAATATGTCGAAAAAGAAATTAAAAAAAAAGCTACCTAACAACTATTTTATTTTTTAGCACATACCAATTTAATTTTCAGGTTTTGATACGGACGATCTAATGGCAGAGGGTAAAACGGATAATAATGGTTACTTTCGTATTTCTGGCTCTATCAATGAATTTTCAACAATCGATCCAAAACTTAACATTTATCATGATTGTAACGATGCGTGGATTGTAATAGTTTTTTATTTGTTTTCCTTTTGTCTCAAATATTTTGCTAATAAGCAAAAATGAAATTTGATAGGATTAGATAATAATTTATTTCTTTATTTATCCATAAATCTAAAGTTCAAATTTAAATTTCATATTTTCATTTTCAATTTCTTTTCTTTATTAAATTAATATGACTAGCAATTAATAAATTCAGATTTAAATAATGAGATTAAAATATTTGGCTATTATTTTAATTATAATTAAATAATAAAATAAAACAATTATTATGAAATTAAATTACAGCTTTTGGTGTTAGAAAAGAAAAAATTATATAATTAAAATAATAGCCAAATAGCCAAATATATTAATCTCACTATTTAATCTGAATTTATTTTAGATTATATAAAGCAAAAATTATTTACTAATGATAACTGTTTTGTGCTTCTCTTATCTTTATTTAACATTTATAAATAGTTTAGCTGAAATTTTACTTGTAAGATGTAAATTAATCAATCTGATAAACTGATAATTTGTAGGATGTAAATCAATCGATCTGATAATCTGATACTAATTATTTCTCTGATAGCATAGTTTTGGGCTTTCTATTCATGCTTTAACATCTATAAAACAAAAAATTATTTTGATTAAAAATTTTGAAATTATTTCAGTATTTTTTTGCCTCTGATAGATTGTATATAAATTTCTATAAATCAACTAAAATTTTGGAGAGATTTTTTTTAATTTCGAATTATTTTAAGTAAATAATATTTTACGCAATTTATATTGTATATCCATCAAATTTCTCATGTATAATTTATAGTTTGTTTATTACTAATTAGAAGTTTTATGTAATATATACGTATATATGAATCACATCAAAAAAAAATTGCTTCAAATTTATTTTATAATCGAATTTATAATATGTTATCGAATTTATATCATTGCATTAATACATATTATCGAATTTATAATATCATATTAATTTATGATATCACATTAATATGCTATCGAATTTATGATACCACATTAATATGTTATCAAATTTATATTGTTACTTAATATATTATCGAATTCATAATATCATATTATGTTATCGAATTTATAATATTACGTTAATATATTATCGAATTTATAATATCGCATTATGTTATCGAATTTATAATATCACATTAATACATTGTCGAATTTATGATATCACATTAATATGTTATCATATTTATGATATCACATTAATATCGTTATCGAATTTACTTTAAAATTTATATATTAAATAATTCAACTTTCAACTTCTCAACTTCCTTTTTTTGTTTCAGCCTTGTCAACGCAAAATTAGCGTAATGATACCTGATAGCTACGTAACCAATGGGAGAACACCAAAACGTCTATACAATGCAGGAAACATTGAACTTGCTGGTAAATTCAAAGGTGAAACGCGTGATTGCATTCATTAAATTTTGTCGTACAAATTGTTTCCAGTATTTTAAATTTGATGTATAATATTTATGTCGTTTTTTGATTGTATATTTTTTGAAACTAATTAATTAATGCATATGATTTTTGACATAAAATTTTTGCATATAAACAATTAATAAATTTTAACAATTAAATTCTTCAATTGTTGAATGAATTTGTTTATAAGCAATATTTTATATCATATAATATATCAATTATCAATTAGTTTTTCTATTCCTATTCAGATAAAGAAAATTTTAAAAATAACAAAAACTTACAATCTCATGTAAGGCTAATTTATTCGTAGCTCAATTAAGCTACTACGAATAAATGCCATGTTGTCTAATTTGAAACAATCGAATAATGGAATACTTAATTTGAAACTTAAAATGAACTTAAATTATTGTAAATAATTAATTTCTATTTATTATGGATTTACGAGAAGAAAATTAATGTCTGAGAAAAGACAATAACATTTTGCTTGAAATATAAAATTTTTTGTAACGTAAAATTATTTATTATTTGTTTCATTTGACATCTTTTCTGTTTTGAAATTTAATTTTAAAAATTTTATAGTTTATTGTTTTGGAATGAATTTAGAGATTTTATTTGTGTGAAATGTTGACGAAAAGTAATTTCTTCGTTTTCATTAATTGAAGTACAATTGATTGATTGGTAAGTTTGAAACAAAAGTTTACATCATTCATCTTCTCCTGAATGCTTCGAATTTCAACATTTATTGCTTTTAGTTTTCCTCTTCAAAATCGTCTCGAGCCAGCATCCCTTTGTGCTTCTCCGTTTTTTCTTCTTAATTTTTTTTAATTAGTAAATTATTTTGAAATGTTTGGAAATATTGGAGCTATTTTTTTTGGTGTATTTAAATTTTGCTACTGGCAATTATTTTATTATCAGTAAATTAACATAAATAATTAAGAGGAGAAAGGAAAGAAGTGATAATTTGTGTTGTTTTAATTTAAGCGGATCGCTATTTGAAGTAGATTATAGTAAATAAAAATCGGTTGTTATTTCAATAATTTTGATATGATTTGATATGATGATAAAATGTTGTGAAATATTTTTAAAATTATTCCAATATTAGTTTCTCGATAATTGCATTAATAACAAAAGCTTAATTAAGGAAAAAAATAAAATAAAATAAGAGTGAAACTTTGCTTAATTCATTTTACAATTTAGCATTAAAGAATATTTTTGAAGTATTGGAATAATTTGATAGAAAATTTGTTTGTGTATAAAATATATCATAAATTGTTTTATCAGATTATCTATCAAGTTTTAATTATTTGTGATAATTTTTCATTCATATTTTTTTTATTGAAATGATAAAATATATCAATCATAATCGTGAAGTATTAAATTTAATACATTTTTGTTGTGATAAAAAATATTTGCTAATTTTTTCGTCATTTATTGCAAAAATATGCAAAATAAATTATTTAAGAAAAAGTTAGCAAATATTTTATATAAGTAACAAATTAATTAGTAACAATTTAATTAATTAAAATTGTTATTTAAAAGTTAATTTTTTTAAATCTATTAATTAACTATTATTTTGGTGGTGTGTGAAAGATGATGAAGCGACAAATTTTGCTATTAGCAATGTTTGTAATACCGTACACCTATGAAGCGGTTGGTGGTTTAATTGGACAAACGCAATCATCAGGTGCTAAAGGTTATTTGACATGTAATGGGCGACCTGAAACTGATGTATTGGTTAAACTCTATGATGACGATAGAGGTATCAATTATGATAAATAAGCTAACCATATATTAATAAATTATAATTAAACAGATTAATAAATTAAAATTAAAATGACAAATTAAAAAGCTTTCAATCCAAAATAATCTTCTTATAATAACAACAATTTAGTAGTAAACAATAAATTTAACACTTTAAAAATTGAAATAATTACATATTTTAATTCATGCAAAAAAACCAAAGCATTTTTGATTGTTTATATTATTTCCAATAATTTTTTAATTAATTATTTATTTCCAAATAATTTTTTAATTTTTTAATTAATTATTCATTTCCAAATAATTTTTTAATTAGTTATTTATTTCCAATTATTTTCAAAATAATTTTTTTACAGGCTTCGATTTTGATGATTATATGGGTGAAACAGTTACTGATTCTCGTGGATATTTTGAAGTTTCCGGATATAATGCTGAAATAACAAAAATTGATCCTAAAATAAACATCTATCATGATTGTAACGATGGTTGGTGGGTAAGGTATTTTAATTTATTCATATAAACAAAAATTAATTTCAGCAAATTTTCGATGGAAAGTAAATTTAAAAATTTAAAAAATTTCATGAACAAAAATTATTCTTTAAAAAGATTATCAATTAAATATTTATTGTTTAATTAAAAATTTTATTGTAGTTTTTTAAACAAAAAATAATGTAAAATTTCATTTAAATAATTTAACGAAAAAACAATTGAATTAGAATTTTTATTCTTTCCTTTATTTCCTTTTATGATAATCAAATAAAAGATATGTGGGTGTTTAATTAATATATTGCAGCCTTGCCAACGTAAGATCAGCATTATGATACCGGACGAATTCATTTCAGTTGGCAATGTACCACGAAAAATTTATGATATTGGAACAATTGAATTAGCTGGTGAATTTAGCGGTGAAACACGTGATTGCATACATTAGAAGGAAATACAATATTCCATTTTAATCATATCATCATTAATTTCAGTAATGATATTATAAAAGAAAAAAAAGGGGAGAAAGTAAAGGAAGACTTATATCATTTCATATTTTAAATTATATAAAATTTAATTTGCTTAATTAATTAATGAATGAAAAAATGATATGATTAGAATGATAATTAAAAAACGAACAACATTAATCATATTAGTGATATTCTGTGTAAAAATGTACAACATTAATCATATTACTTGATATTTTGTGTGAAAATTGTTTAAAATAAGGAAAGAAGAAATTGAAGAATTGAAAAATTATTTTATTGCAAATTAATTGGAAATGAAAAACTTAAAAAATTGAAATGAATTGTTTGAAATGGAATTTCAATTTATAATTTTATATAATTTAATCGATAATAAGTATAAAATAAAAAATTGTTTAAAATGAAGAAAGAAAAAATCGAATTTGCAAATTAATTGGAAATGAAAAATGAAATGAATTATTTGAAATGGAATTTAATTAAAATTATAATTTTTTATAATTTAATCGATAATAAGTATAAAAATTATAAAAAAACTTATTAATAGTAATAGTGATTTTACATCAAAAACAATAATATTAACAATTTTAAATTAAAAATAACAATATTTAAAACTAAGAATTTTTTTCTTTAATATAATTAATTACAGTAATTGAAGTTCATTTTAAGTAACAAATTAATTATTCTGTTATTCGATCATTCAAGTTATTCATTTATAAATCGAAATGGTGTATTAAAAAAATAATAGAAATTATAAATTTATTATTGCTAAAATGTTATAAGCAAATAATTCATAATTTTAATATTTTATTTTTCTTTATTAATTTGAAACAAAAGATAGAAAGAAAATGGAAAATATAATCTGCAATGATATTTCATATTTGAATTTGAATATCTTCTATCATTCTTATATGATGATTCATAGATTGAAATTTGTTAATTTTTCAGAGCTTTAATGAATCATTTATATAATGGATTCATAAAAATATGATGATTCATATAGTGATTCATAAAAATATAATGGTTCATATAATGGATTCATAAAAAATATAATGATTCATGCAATGATTCATAAAAACATGATGATTCATTCATATTCATTAAAATTCATTAAAATATAATGATTCATATAATTCATTAAAATATAATGATTCATATAATGGATTCATGAAAATACAATGACTCATAATTGAAATAAATTATATCTGCTCTATTTATATTTTATATTAAAAAGATCATCAGAATTTAATTTTCAAATTATGATAATTGCAAAAAATGAAATTAAAAAAAGTGTGTAAATCCAAACAGTATTAGTGTAATAACAAATTTATTACTGTAAATTTCAACAAAAACAGGTTGGCAATTAAAAAATTCTTTTCCACATTGATAATAGAATGACTACAATTTCATGCGATTCAATTAATAATAATAATTGCCAAATAAATGAATAAAATAAATGTCGCAAAAATGAAATTTTTTGATATTAAAAGTTTTTGAGTAAATTTGAAAAAATATATATTAATTAATTTAATTAATAAAATATGGAAAAATTTATAAATTAATTTAATCTGAATTTTCAACAAAATAATTTGAAGATTTTAATTTGCAACTATGTAAATGTAGTATTTCTTACTCGATTATTCGTCATTCCACTTTTTCCAAACTGTTTCATTCTTTATGGAATTGAAAGGAAACAATAATTGTAGATAGATATGAATGGAGATGATAAAGAAAATGAGGA
>CAKAEH010001818.1:0-27479 GCA_916381525.1 Cercopithifilaria johnstoni | reverse complement strand
TATATATGTAATGTTTGTGGAGTACACTGCGAGGGTTGAAGAAGCGTCCGAAAGGATGGAAATGACAGGTCGCAGTGGAGCGCTGTCTATCACACTTTTTTCATTTGTTAAAATTATGTACAGCAACAGCAGTAGCAGCAGCAAAACGAATAAACAACTCGATATCATACAATGTTTGCTATTTCACATGCGTTGCAAAATGCAGGAATGTCATCATCGTAAACTATAAACGATAAATAGCAAAGTGGACAGAGAGTCGGTGGCGTGGTGGACAGTTCAGTGTAGACATCTACTTCATTCAGATGGTCAAATTTTCCCTTCTTTTTTTATTTATACCATTTTGGAGTCATTTCTTTTTTAGGGAACAATGAAAGTCGAAAATATGGTACTTAATTATTTCATCTTTTCTAACCAATATATAGAAGGGAACGATGAAATCCAAATTTCACCCATTATTTATCCGAACATTCCAGTTGTTCCATGAATTGAAAATTTTTGAATACAATTCAATATTCCATGAAATAAAACGCTTCACTCAATATATTGTCCGGAATTCATTTATTTATATTACAATTTTCCTATTGTGATTAGCTTTGTTCAATGATGCCCTTTTGTTAATCCTGTAGCTGTCAAAAAAATTTCGTTTATTCTTTTGTTTATTTTAGAACAATTTAGCAACAAATCATTGCAACTGCCCTAAAACATTCCAAACAATAATTTTGGTTAATAGAATGTATCAAATAAGTTTAGAAATGAATGCAAAAATTGAAAAGATGAAAATAAAAAATTGATAAATATCTGTTGAAATCTGAGAAAATAGCGAGAAAGCAGTAATGTTTAAGGAAAAAGTTACTTGCAATGTTGAATCGAGTTCATCTATAAAAATATGATTCTTGCATGTTGCATAGTTAGCTCCGATTAAAAGCTTCTTGATTGGATAAACTCTACAAAAATTAGAAAATAAAGTTCTAGACAACTTGCACACTGCCAAAATGGAACACAATTTATTCATTGTAGTTTATTTATTCAAATTTTCAATTTGTATTCGAATTTCGAACGTTTCTATCTCCTCAAAATTTGTCTAAACTAAGATTATATGCTGGATCTGACCGGTTGGTCATTTACTCGTTATCTTCATTTCAGGTTTTCAACAATGCTGCAATCAAGAAAATGAAAAAAAGGTGTTTGTAACGAATGGCATTTTTAACGGATAATTATGTGGTTAGAAACATGAAATTGCTTGAAAATTTCACTTGTCAATACCACTTTTTTTGATTGATTGTCTTCCCACTGAATATGCAATTATTAGTATCCCTTGTCCACTTCGCTGTCTCAAAAAGATCTGCATCTCTTGTGACAGATTAATTTGTTGCAAAGAGCCGAATACCTCCAGTTATTCTTTCAAGGTTATCAGTTATCATCTCATTCCTCTGAATTTTAAATTATTTACTAGGATTATAAAAGCGTGTAGTATTACCGCTGCTATAACCTACATAATAACAATTTAGCAAACTGTTCAAAAGAAACTCAATTTCACCTCACCTTTACTCATGATTACGAACCTTTTTCCTTCTCCCTGCTAGCATCACTTTTTTCCGACAGTCTGATACACTTCATGCTCCCATTGTATCACAACAAATATTGGGTCATGCAAAATGCTAGTTTAACGAACACTGAAACATACTTTATTCTTTTCTTATCATAAGTGTTTTCCAATTAAATTATAAACCATGAGTTTGAAGGATTTGAAATTCAAAGCTTCAGGTTTATAGAAGCTTTCTATTATTGGAATCGTAAGCAATAAAAAAACATATAATTCATATTTCTTTGTAAAATTGAAAACACATTCACATATGTTATTAAAGGAAACGTTATAAACCACGCCAAAAATATTTATATTTCTCAAAAAGCTGTTAAATTTCATTTCAACTTTAGAAAATCTTATCATTATAAGCAACTATAATAATCAAAATGCTCCCATTGTTGAATTCAGGTCAATACGGACGACTTGTTGTTACACTTCTTTATTTAGAAATTCTTCTGTGGCTACTTTAAATGAAAATAAAAATGATAAATTTCTGTATGTCGCAACAAAAAAGTTGCTGCTACCATTATCTTTAATTTTTCTTCAGATATTTTGATGGAAAGCTTTGCATTGATGCAGTCGAATATTTTAGCGAAGGTTTATTAATAGATAGAGATTTTTATTCTTCTTCAACGATACAAGATAATTATCAGAAATTATCGATAGCAGTGTAGATCCACTTCATATTGATTCGAGAGAATGTAATTTGAAATTGTTTTCCAGCAATTTAAGTAAACAAAAAAGATTTTACATCAATACTGTAATAAATAATTAAATTGGCAATATTCAAAATAAACAATTTTCATGATATAAATTTTTACAAAAATGCCTTAATGATTTGAAAATTTTTAAATTAGCTGATAATCACTTCATTTGTTCCTTTAATAAAGCTGTGATATTCTTCAATACGAAACTATCACAGATTAAACTCATCCGAATTCGGTATATGCTATAGATGTGTATCTATGCATTAAATGTACCACGTTGTTTATCAATATTTAGTATATTAAGAATATTTCGCAAAACTTTCAATTACCATTGTGCAAGAATTTCTGAGAAAATTGGAAAACGATGGCGAGCTACAAACGATGGAAAAATTAGAAAGGGAATGGAAGGATTTCTCGGTATAATTTTCCGCGAATCATACCTAAGGTTCCGGAAAATTATTCTATTCCATCTTTACATTTCAATTTAGAATAAAAAATAAAACAGAAAAATTCTTTAAAATAACAAAATAACTACTGAATAATTATTGCTCAGTTTGCAGAAAAATTTACAGTCACATGAAAGTAACGAATTAATAACAGAAAAAATGAATAGAGAGTGTGAAGAAAACTTAGGTTCTTATAGAAATTTTTTGAGTGATTTGGTTGATTTGGTAAATCCAATTTGATACAAAAGTTGCAACGGTATCCAGCAGAAACTTCTCTATTTATTTTAAAATGATATAGATTCATAAAATTCTTGTGCAACTTTAAACATATCATTATTACATTCCCTTTTTGTATATCAGCATTTTTCTCTTAAAATTATTGTTAAAGATTTAAATTCTAAATAATTACAGAGTTTTTTTAGAAGAAACTTACTAACCCAAAGACAATCACCAACTCTCTGTTGTCCTCCATCTTCAGTTGACATCAAAATATTGTGATATTTTTCATCACTTCAATCCTTCCGAACTTATTTGGAGGAATGTTTGAAAGAACTAAGCCAAGTCTTATCTAATTAATCAACCTCAATGATTTCTCATGCTTTATTTACCACAATGCAGAAACGTTATTATTAAACAAAATTTCCCTTTTTTCTTTCCACTTATTGTCATGCAAATACTGGAAGGGAAGGAGGATTTCCCACAAATTTAACGTCAAAATTGGATCACTTGAATAGAGGATTTGGCTTTTCATATACACAGTGCTAAGTTAGATTATAAGATAGCAGATGATATTAGACCCGCTTCCTCCTATAATTATGAACTTCTATAATAAAGTACACCATCGGGACATCACCATTGTTGAAAAAACGATCGTATAACACGAAATATTTAATAGAGGAATATTATGGAAAAGATTTATGACGGCATTTTAAAAGCCTTACCTATCGTCGTCATTAAATGTATTTTGTGAAAATTAAATGTATTTTAAAATGAAAAATCGGACAAGATTTATTTCATCAACATTAGTACATTTTTTTTGTTGGCAACACATAATATTACTTATTACTAATTAAAGCATAAGTAACCTACATGAATGCAATATTAAAAAGGTAAAAAAGAAACAGAAAAAGAGGAAAGTAGCAACAGTTAACACATATATCAACAAGCAACATTATCATGAAAAGGAAAAAAAAGTAATAGTGGGATAGGAGGTATTTGTAAAGCTTACGGAACAGAATGGATATGAATCACTTTTCCTGAACAAAAAGAAAGAAAAACGGAAACACTTTAACGTGGATATATATATATATATTGTTAACAAACAATATTAAACACCGACTTTTTTCCTCTTTCTTAAACGACTCATTTCGATAATCTAAAAAAAGCAATGAAATGTGTCACAAATATCAGCATAACTTTTCAACAACGACAATCAGAAACCCGATCATTATCCAGTTTCCTTCACATACAACACATAAAGTAACCGGAGAATTAAAACGTAAACAACTTCTGATTCAATCATTCATTGTTTTTCGATAAAATTGTTTACGTTAAAATTTTCGAATATTTTTTAATTGAAATCTCGAAAAGAATGGAAAGAAAACTAAATCAAAGAAACCAATCATATGCCAGCCATATGTCGCTGCATACGAAGACAAATTTAAGAAGCTCGATAGTGCAACAAAAAGCACGTTTCATACATAGTGCCATTTAATAATTCCAGAATATGTGATAGAAAAACAGGGCTAAAAGCAATTTGAATGTAAGTACGACTTTAATCTAATTTTAATTTTGAAAATATCCCATAAATTACTTCCTAATCTATGGAATCTACGCTAATATATGAAGCTAACTTATATAGTATTTGTCATTTACCTTTCAAAAGTGAATCATTATTTACTAATGATAATTATGATAATACTAACCCTTTCTAATTCTTAAAAATCAACTTAAGTATTTACAGTATACACTTCTTTGATTTATAAGAATATACACATGAACGTGCAAAACACTTTGACACAAGTCCACGAAAATATACATAAGCTTTGACATAAGCGCAATTGTTACCTATTAAAACAAAATTTAAATTAATGACGAAAGCAGAGAAGCGTGATGTAAATGTAGAAGCAGAAAAATGTAAATAAGGAACAAAAGTTCAAATTGACTTTACAATTATAACAATGCACAAAATATGACTGAATTAGTACTTTGTTTAGGGAACTCTGAAATTTCACATATTTTCGGTAACTTTCAAATAAATTTAACAAAATCATATGCATTTGCACTCATCTAATTCATCAACAATATAAACCAATGTGATTTAATGTGTTCGCCTTGTCTTATAAAGATGTTTAATACATAAAATTTCTTTTTTACTGTACCCATCGTGTATGGTGCATATTGGATAACAGAGTACTAAAAATAATCTGTGAATCATCATAACTATCGTTAGCTCAGAATAAAAAAAAGGGGTAAATCCGAGTAATTTTGAAAATATTCGCCAAGAAACTTTTAAACTGAAAAACTAAAATAAAACATCTTTTAATTCACATTTCCTCTTCCTCATCTTCATCTTCTTCCATAACATGCTTAATTTCAGCTTCTCCAGTGATATCAGAATGATTATCTGGCTCATTTTTTACTACAATAGCACCACTTCCTAAAACATCTTCGTTTTCCAGCAGTGGTAGCCCAGTGATTGACGACTGTCCTGATGATGCACCAGCAAATCTTTCCACCTGCAAGACATACGTTATTACCTCTGTATCTCCATTATCGAGTAACGAATGACATAATAATAGTGATGTTTTAGAGAGTTAAGATCTAACTTTGAATTCATGTTATCTTATTACGAATTAAAATCGGAAAATACCTGTACAAATTCCTATTTTAAACAAAATTTTGTAACAGATAATTGAAATAAGCTATATCAATGATATATCAATGATGGAAAAAGCACCTCATCATGTCCATTTTCTTCAACAATAGCGTCATCGCCACTTGTATCACTGTCCACGGATTGATCATCACTTTCCATTACAAAACGTTCCTGCGCATGATCCGCTTCACATAACATGGTACCATCTACACCATAATCACCTCCTTCTGTGTACGACTGTGCATCCTGTTCTGCCTCCAAACCTGAAGGATGTCTGTGACTTAAAGGATTTTTGTTTGGAAAAT
Source organism: Cercopithifilaria johnstoni (assembly GCA_916381525.1). NCBI lineage: Eukaryota > Metazoa > Nematoda > Chromadorea > Rhabditida > Onchocercidae > Cercopithifilaria > Cercopithifilaria johnstoni. The sequence goes on along the minus strand of CAKAEH010001818.1, from coordinate 21,558 downwards.
CTGAAAACTGGAACTTCTACAGAAATTCTAAAAGTCCCTCTGTAGATCAATCTGTATTTGAAAATAAAATTAAGATAAAAAATGAGATTAATTATCATCCACCTTCTTCTTGTCGTTCATCATCCGAATCTCCGTCACCAACTTCTCGGCCAAAACCTCTTTCGAGAGTTGCATCAACGCTTTCCGGCTGATCATCATCTGTGGATCCGAGAACATCGAAAAACCGCCCCGACGATAAACTTTGCTTTCTGGAAAAAATAAAAAATCTGGCAACTAAATCGTGATCAACACCATGACGCAGTGGCGCATTGAAATGACCAAGAGATGTCTGCGATTGCGCAATCTAAGACATCTCTTGATACTTAGACATTTCTTGGTCGTTTCAATGCGCCAATGCGTTAAGGGCGCTATGTTTTCTTTTAAGTATCAAAATTTACTGAAACAAAAGCGATAGCCTCGTACAATTTTTCAATATCAGCAGCGGTAGGTATTGGCGCATCGATAAAATATGCTGGATAACATTCACGGATGATTTCTTTAATTTCAACGCGATATTTCCAGCGTTCATCAATTGGATGTTCCTGACTGCTGTGCACGTCACGAATATGTTTCACCACCAAATCACGTGATTGGTTTCCCTGTAATATATAAATTTCAAGGTTTCAAATATTCGACCTGTCGAAATTGTCTTGACCTGAACCAGCGTGATGCAAGAAAAAAAAAATTTTTGAAAATGGAAATTCCAAACCAAGTAAAAAAACCTACGATGTCACATTGTGGACAAAGAAACAGCTGCACATCCAGATGTTTGTATGCGTGATCACTTAACCTTGATGTTGTTAGCAAACCACACTTCTGCAACTACTTATTTTAAGTTTTTTAATAAGAAGTTTATATTTGATCTCTAGAAATTTTAAATTTGAATTTCTTGCAGTGGTATATAACCTGGCAATGTGCAGCTTCGTTAAAGCGCTTTTTGAAATACTGCGCACCACCAAGTCGCATACTGATTTCACGTAACTTCGCCATTTCTTTACGTTTCAACTTTGACGGAGGTTTGCGCACTCCGAAACGACGATTTCTGGCTTTTCTCATACGATCACGATATGATGACGAAGATGACGTCGAAGCAAATGATCGCGACACCGCCATAATAGCTGATGTTTCAGAATGATGTGATGCAAACTGCGACGAATCGCTAATATGCATTGCTGACGACGCTTTTGTGTCATATTCGTCCTAGAAAGGTTGAAATGTATGCTAAATTAATAGCAAATATTATAAAATAGATATAACTGTTACTTCGATGAACTGAAAAACTCAAGACATTATTTCTCTTCGGAATCTACCATGAAGAATGTAGGTTTCCGAATTTTCAGAAATTAGATTTACAGCTTTGTATTTTCAAATTCAAACTTGAACTCAAAAGTAGAAATTTAACTCTTGAAACCAGTTCGCAAGTTCTGTACTTACTGCATCGTATGCTGCTGAATTCATAATTTCTTCCGAAATCGTAGTTGTAGGAGTAGTATTAGCATTCATCATAGTTTCCGCAATCATTCCTTCATCGTTAGCTGCTTGATCTGGTAACTAAAATATCACATTGAGTAAACACTATAAAGATATAAAGGTATAAAAAAGTGAACAATATAAAGGTAGAAAGTTCCATAGCGTAGAAATTAAAACTTTTCGAAATCTGGACATAGTTCATTTTCACATCACCTAGTAAAAAGTATCCCTGTCCATACCGGTAAACCGATAAACCGGCAAAATTATTAACCTTGATAACAATCCGATTGGAGATTGTAAAAAAATGTGTTATGCGCAAATTATCCCATCAATGGGATTTCTTCATTTTTTTGGAAAATTAATCCTTTAAAACTGATCATCTTTTCAAGCATTTCTATGAGTAATGTAATGTCTTTTGAAGAAAAATCGTGTAACATGAAATAGATAAGTCCACTATTAGTTTATCTCTGTTTACCGATCTGATATGCAATTTATGGGGACTGACCACTAATTGGGATATATTAATTAAAGCGTTGAGAAAATTTACTTTGCACTGTATACGGCTATCATGCGATGATGTTGGCTGAGAACCGAAACACTGTTCAGTCATTGCCTTTACTTCATCTGAATATTCCTGAAATAATTTCATCGGTGCAATTTACTTCAAAAATATCTAAAGAACGAGACACATTAGCATACACGCACATATACATCAAATATAGATAACAGGAAACCTCAACATGATCTTCGCAACAGTCCTCTGTACCGTGTTCCCTTCTTCCGTGACTTAGAACAGCCTGTTTTCGATCATGACCAAAATCACAAAATTTACATATATAACGATTGATACCAAGATCTTTGGACATATGCCACAGAACATGGAAACCGCGTATCTGAAAAAGGAAAGCTTTCAGGACAAAAACTGACAAAAATTTAATAAAATAAACCTGGACAAAACTCAATGTTGCGAAACTTCACTTCATCTGAAGATTGCTCTCGGTTAAGCAGAGTCAAAAAATAGACATGCTGCCGCAAAGTTCAAGCAAATCGAGGTGGAAACTACCACGTTTTGGTGATTAATTTATCTCCTATATCCTTATTCTACATTAGATGGTACAAATTGAAGTTGAGAAGTTTATCAGTTAAATTAGCTAGAAAGAATTTTAATTATGACTACATTCAAACAATCAATGCACTGTTAAAAACTTTACAACAACATTACCTTATTATGTAATAATTTATGACATTTTTGACAATGTAATTGTTGGTCATCAGTTTGCTCTATCGACGATATTTCTCGTGATGTTGATGGAACAGATGGGAGATGATGCTGCTGCTGTTGTGATTGTTGTGATTGCTCTGCAGTACCGCATCGATTTGTTTCTTGTATTGCAGCCATTCTTTGGGCATTCAGTGCAGCGGTTGCTACTGCAACTCGAGCTGTAGCAACAGCACGAGCTGCTGCAACAGCTAGCGCCTAAATTTAATAGATTTCCAAATTTACTCCAACATTTTCTGATTTTATTCACCAGAGAAAATGAAAATAATCCACACTTATCATTTTACTATTCCCTACAAAAAAGTGAGATTTACTCTTTCGGCCGCTCTTTTCTTCCGCCTTGAATTTCTGGGATTCCGAGCTTGCGCTGCCATCATCTGATCGTAAATCATTTGTGCGCGTGCAGCTGTGGGACCAGGCTTATTACCCGTTGTTCCCAAAAGATCCAGTGATACTTCCTACAATGTAAGAAAAAAGCCACATTTGATATAAATTACTGAAATAAATGAGGGTGATTTTATAACTCTACATATCGAAATAATGATGAAAATATTGTACTCGCAAAAATCTACCTGGGAAATTTTGAATAACTCAGCTGTTCGGTCTTCAATTAACATTGGATTTATTGCACCATGTACTTTCGACTGATGATTTTCCATCTGGTCTTTTCTGTAGTGCTGCACTTGACAAGCAGGATATTTGCAACGGAAACGGAAAAGCTAAATTTCAATACTGATTAATGCATAACTGATGTAAAAAAATTCCCATAATGACTAACCTTGGTAAAGATCACATGTGTCAATACGAACAATGGGAAAAAACATTTTGATCAGTTTGTTTTATCCACTGTCAACATTTTTAATTACATTTTGCGTTTCTAACCTGGCGATCCTTTGCCATGTGATAAAAAATATGCATTTGTCGTGCACCAGCGGTAATAAGCTGTTTACACTTACATATTCCCATCATACGTCTTTTTGCCAAGCTTAAAATTGCTACACTTCAGATTAGAGATGAAAAATATTTTTGAATTTGTACTTTCAGAAATTAATAAACTAGATGGTATGAGTGGTTCAATGATTTGTAAAGAAAATATTTCCGAGTATAAAGAAATGTGAGGAATCGACCAATGTAAATAAACCTGCTCTTCGTAGCTTTAGGTCGCTCATTTCTTGTGATATAGTCCGTGGCATTACTATTTTCATGAACATTACTACTGCCACCACGATTACGTCGTTTCCACGGAATAGCTATATCACCGGCACTAAATATTTCGGCAACATTTCCCAAAATATCCGTCGCATCTTGGCCGCTATCAACCACTGTCGCTGCTAGCAGTGCTTCATCGGATTGATCTGTTGCTGCAAAATATAGCAAACATGATTCCTAATGAAAAGGATAGTATTCGTTGTGACAGATGTCGGATATAAAATAGAAGGTTCTACTTTCAGAAAGAGGAGAATTTTCGAAAAAAAAAATTGATGAAATCATATACATTTACCTAAGATTAGCTAAGGTCAAAATGCTGAAGCGTTTTAAATAATGCTAACAAACTGATATGTTCGGATAAACACTTCCTATTTTTTACGTCAACAGAAAAATAACCAGCAATATAATAAATTTAATGATAACTGTCCTATGCACATTATTAATAGATCGATAGATGATGTATAACAATGTCTAACACATATGCCCTACTGTCATATTATAAATAAACATTTTATGAATGTCAATCAGTGCGCAACTGATACTTGCATTAAATAACATGAAAACTGCAAATAAGATATGACAGAATGTATAGAAGAAAAAGGGATTTACTTGATTCTTCCATCGCAATGTCAAATGCACTTTTGACATCACGTACTCCGCTTGCAATACTACTACTGAATTCATCATCCATTTCTCCTCCTACTCCAATTCCACCGTCTTCGGTACCAGAACCTTCCACACCTACTTCTTGTTCATCGACATTTTCATTGGTTGCAACACGTATCGCCGATAACACTGCGTCGGTGTTTGTATTCCAAGACATGGTATTATCACTAATGGAAATAACTTATTGAGAATGTATAGAAGCTTCGAAAATATTGTATTTATTAGTTAATGTTAGATGCTCTATCTGCAGATCAATCAGTTTATAGTTGGAGAGTTCAATTTGAAGTATAAAATGAAAATGATCGAAATAATTGATAATTATGAAATAATTACCTTGCAGGTCGTTTCTTTGAAATAGCAGTAGCTGTCGCTCCAACAGTTGCAGTTGGCGTAAGCTCGGATCTTTGTAGTTGCTGATTCACTGATATATGGTCTCGGCCATTTGTCAATGTATTGATATTACGCACAACACTTTCAACACCGACTTCACATGTAGGAGATAAACTTGCCGTAGATCGTCTATCCTAAAATTTTTCTATTGAACACAGAAAATCTAGAACTTTTCCTAAAAGTTCCAGAATTTTCCTGAATATTCTCTTATCTTAATGATGCTAAAAAAGTGCATGCACGATTGTAATTATCATTTCCAAGTCCTCGTGCTTTCAACCGAAAACTTAAACACCATAATTTATAATATATTTATACAACACATTAAATAACTTCACATTATTTTCTGATATTTTTTTAGCTATACAAAGGAATTAACCGAATCATTTGTATGAGTTATGAGCCTTTCTCTCATGTTATTCACCGGGAATGTGGCGGCATGGAAATGCGGTGGTGGCAATGTTGCTGTTGTTGCTCCAGTCGGTGACGACTGAGAATTGCTGACTAGTGGTGGTGGCTGCGCACGACGTGCATTCATCAAGCAACGGTCCATCATTAATTGAAGCAACCGTTTCGCAGTCGGATTGTCATGATACGCGTATATATACTGTAACAAAACAACATACTGCTATTCTCATTAAATATGAAAATCGACTGAAAAAGCGACCAAAAGACACAGATTAGGGAGTAAGAAATGTCAATGAATATTGATTTCCCATATCTATTCAGTTTTAATTCAAAGTGATTAAAGCCTTTATCAGTACCTCCAATTCTCCGACATCAACAGTTTCATAAAATGAAGATTCCGGTCACCATTTTCTTAAATTTATCAATAAATTTTCTTAAATTTACCATGAACTGGAGCTGAATATGCGAAGATAACGAAAACACTTTCATGGTTAGCAACCTTTAGAAGTGAAACAGGCTTAACTGAACTGGTGAAAAGGGAAAAAGGAACTATTCATCATAATCGATCGATATTTGAATGTTGAATTGTTGATGAAGTGCTCAGGGCTTCCGCTTATTAGTCACGAATAATCTGATACTTTTCAGTTACTCGAAACTAATGATTATTGGATGATTCAAAAATATTTCATACTCACAATTTCTTTGGAGCAATTTCGCGAAAACCGCTCCTAAATCACTTAATTTAACCTATCTATTAGTTATGTGGAATACTGATTATTTCAAATGTAAATAATAAAACAGTCCCTACTTTATGTTCATAATTTTTTCGATGTGTTGAGTGAATATGTTCGCGTAATTGAAAATCGGTCGATCTTTCCGCATAACATTCAGTGCATTGAAAGGGACTCCAGTGTAAATGTTCAACTTTAATATGGACCTGGAAATTTTCAAAACTTCGACGATATCTTTTTTCCTTCTATTTGAATAGAATTATAAGAATTTTCGCTATTTTTTTATCCATTCGAACACAATTTTTAACATTGTTCATCCTCATTTAATGTTCAGTTTGTTGCATTTTTTTCTAAATTTCCAATATCTCCGCTATAATTTGTTGATCCGCTAAATCACCTCCATTTCTTCACTGCTCATTTTGCAGATGCCACATTCGGGACAACGTAAATACACTGGTGGTAGTGGCGGTAAATTGAGCAAATTTGGTAGATACATTGTTGATGCTCCTGATCCTGGTCCGTAACCGTATGTATTTCCACCTAAAATTATTCGAATATTATAAAGAAATTCCAATACTAAACAAGAATATAAAAATTATAGATACACAAATTTTTCGCTGATTAGTAATAGTCTTTTCCGACTAAGTTTCTTCGTTTTACAGTTTCATAACAAATTAAATGCCTTCCAATTGGTTTATTTCTTAGTAAGATTTCTCTCATTTTTAAGAAAACTATATCTTTATTCTAATTTATTTTGATTTAAATCTCCCTCTCTTTCAGAAATACTTTTTTGATGACTCCTTGCAAATAAAATTTACATATTTGTTAAAAAATTCTTTTGATCTTCAAAGCTAATCAATTTAAAAAAGAATTTTACTTATTGGGGACGGAAAATTGTCGGCTCCCGAAACATTTGGCCATAAATCCATTACATCATTATTAACTTGCTAGAATTTTTGGCAAAATTCAATTTCAACAAGCAAATTAAAAAATATATATATAATTAGAAATATACATAAAAAGAAAATAACATGCTGATTTGTGATCTTCTGTAATAAATTTTTCGTCTTTTTGAATTATTTCACCAAATGAATAGAAAATCCGCCGCTATGCTATATAAGCTTGCTTCTTTTAAATTTATAAGTTCCAAAATGTTAACTAACGTATATAACACCGTAAAATAATCTCGCAAACAACTTACTGGCGTTTGAAAAGCATGAGATGGAAAATTTCGACCTATATACTGTTGCATTTCTTCTCGTGATCGTTGGTCTGCTCGTCCTGATCCATTTGATACACTTCCAGCTGAAAAAATAAAACAGTATGGAAATCTACAGAAAAAGCTTTTCATTTTTCGAATAATCATCTAGCTATAATGTGATAATAGCAAAAGCTAAAGACAGACAGCAGGCATCTCAATTTTTCATTGAAAAAAAGGAACAATTCTCTCTGGTACTGCAACTTCCAAATTGGCCCAATTATGCCACTAGCGAACATTAATATTGAAGTTTTCGATGAATTTCCAGAAGAATTTACTTTCTATCTTAATGTTATTCAAGATTGTTTATATTGAAAAATATCCACATTAGTTGGATATTTTAATGATTACTGATAAGTCCAAATATCAAAAACACTGTTGGTATATAAAAAACACCAACGATTACTTGTAAAACAGACAAATACTATAATCAAATTTGGTCAAGAAATATTTTATGATTCGAAATCACAACACTGCAATTATTTCAAAAGAAAGAAAGAAAAGCCATATTTTGAAATAGTCATCCTATGTCGCTAGCCTTATCAGCGCCATCACTAAATCATAATACATAGAAGAGAATCAAGGATCTATTTTTAATAACCTTGAGTACGACAATAGACTACCAATGATCTTGTACATTATTGTTTCGTGCAATTCATTACAACCAATAATCCAGGATCAATATCTAGTAATGCTTAAATATTCTCGGCTTCAGTCAAAAATTAATCAGTTGAAAAAAATATATATCAAAGGTAATTAATTACCTTGGGTAGAAAGCATTAAACGGTGCAAAATATTATCCCGAATATTTGATGGTAAAGATGAAGTACCACCACGTTGCGCTGGCGCCGGTGCTCCACTACGAATCATTCTTCTGTCCTAATTTTCTCACCACCAATCGGGTCCTAAATAGCCAACTGATTCACCAAACTATCAATTAGAAGCAAAAAACAAAAGAAAATTATAAATGAACTTTTCCAACTTTTAATTATTAACCACAGTAAATATCACGCTAAATTACACTTACTAATTAAAAAATGTCAAAAGAAAATAAGGCTCCTCTGACGATCATGACCTAACAAAATTTGCCTATTTTATCACTAATTAATAATAACAATATCATCAGCTACTGATAAAATATTGCTAGTATAACTTAGGTGAACGGATTTAACATGTTTTCTACCTGGTCAGTGAACTACTGCAGTAGATGGCGATAAATAAGATGATTGGAATGCTGAAGTATACGAAGGAAAAAAGTCAACCGTAATGCGTCTCATTATAAAGATAAACCAGTAATGATATTAGGGGAGAAATTCTGCTTGATTAACTCTACTTTGGATTTCAGTATAATGAGATACTAAAATTATGGCTCGAGACATCAGGCGGAAAATTCTCCCCTCGTTTTACGTTTTTTTCTTTTTCCTTGAATCTCTTTTCATCTTTTGTTCTTCCACCATTTCTTGCTTAACTCATTTCATCTTCTATCTCTTAAACTTCGTGAGGTATTTCTTTAAAAAGTCATAAATTAAATCGTCCTGTTGAGATTCTATTATCAACAATTCATGCGGATTGTGTAACTGTCCATCCAATAGTGATATTTCAGTAGTTGCGACTAAAGGCTTTCAGCTGATGAAATAGAGCACTATCAATGGTAAATTTGACTACCAGCAGAGCTTCCCACATTGAGAAAGTCTGCTCTGAGAAGCAAATTAAAGTGTCAAAATGAATGGAATAAGAGAAATATATTCGATTTCCAAAAAATATTATTCGGATTATGATTCATCAGGTAGAAGACAGGGTAAACTCGTTTTCCTATAAACTAAACTTTTCTATCTCAGGACTTCTTTTAGAAATAGGATCTGTTAGCACGAATTGCCAAAAGATTTCATAGAAATAGAATCTGTTAGCATGAATTATCGAAAGGTCAGTAAAACTGAGCAGAATTCTTGGCCATTCGATGTCAAATAATCCGCAGAACCCAGTAACTTCTGTCCAGACAAAGATGCCGAGCAGTTTATGCTAGTACAACCAAGCAATATTACTATAAGGCGGATAGAAACAAGAAGAGGCAAAGAGCGGGACAATGCGAATCTGCCGTTTCAATTTTCCTTAACGCCAACTGGAAAGAATGAAATACAGAGACGCTTCACTGTAATAAGACATTTTGTGACATAGAAGTGGAAGGATTAAAAGAAGAAAGAATTAAATGAAGGTGTAGAAATGGAAGAATGATTGGGAAGGATGGAATGGGTAAGAACTCCGATCGGATTACGGCCAAGGGAGTAAAGATTCGGGGAAAATGGAGTCGGAAGTTGAAAAAGAAGCAAATCAAACATTAAAGTTCGATGAAGAGAAAGGAGAGTAAAATGATGGTGAGAAGGTTCGTTGAAATGAAATGGATGATTGTGAAGGCTAAGAATTGCAGTGGAGGAACGTCACAGTTGCTCACATTAACACACATAAAGAATTGCGAAAAAGATGGTGGAAGCAATTAAATTCAGATAGAAGCTGTCGCTTTGTAATGACAATGCTTCTGAGGAAGGTCAACTGATAACAAGGATAACCGATATTAGCGATTGATTGGTTAAACAGAGCAATGAAAATGCTGTATTTTACGATAAGAAAAAAGGAACGTAGAATATCATGCAGTCAGTCAGACATGCGAATTCCGAAACGGAAGGAAGAAAAGAGTTATAGTTGTAGTTGGAAGGGATGCGAATCATGGTTTGAATCGAAGGATGGCGCAGCGAGGAGCATTAAAGTGAGGGAAGCGCTGAAAGGAGAATGTCAGATGGGAATGAATAATAACAGAAACTGAAGGTTATAGAAACCGTGAAACAACAGATAACTGCAGTCTTAGAGGTATGAAGCAAGTGTGACTCAACGCAAACAAAGCCAAATGTTTCGGAATAATCAACAACAACAATTTTGCTCTTGGAAATCTCTTCTTTAAGGTGCACACAAAGTGCATAAAGCACATCCAGTCGTAAACAGAAATCATCAAATATTGGGAAAGATTTTGTAGAGCAAAATAATAGGATCAACGTACTGAAAGCGGAATTTCAAACAGTCCATATTTTAAATTCGATAATTATTGATTTTTTGACAATAAATGAAACAAAGAAGAAAATTTAAACATTAAAACTAAGTGAAATATATATTGAAATTATATTGAAATAAATTTTAGCTATGACGGAAAACTTTTTAAATGTCATCTAATAATTTTGACGTTGTTAACACCATTTAATATTATAAATTTAATTATAATTTCGCTAAAATAAACACAAATGACATAAAGGTAAGTAAATTAAATATTGCAACGAAGTTTCAAAAAGGAACACTGAGAAAGAATTAGTGAAAATATTCATAATCGGATAGAAGTAAGAGGAAGGAACAGAAATGGAAGATTGGAATCAAAAGGAGGAAGAAAGAACGATATGAAAAAAGGTACTATCTAAAGGAAGGAGATTGGAGCCATTTAAAAAATATATACATTCCTTCAAGTAATCAAGTTAACCGAACCCAATCCTACAAGAAGGGCTAACAAAAGAAGAGGAAGAGGAGAAGGAGGAAAAAGCAGAATAGGAAAAAGGAACAGTGAGATAGTATTAATAATATAACAGCTGACATCACTGGACTTTCAGGAGAGCGATAAGATGACTTCTTTCCCTCCTTTTGCAAAATTCCAGCAAACAGAGGGAGCCAGCGTAAGCCAACTCAGTCAGTCAGCCAACCAGCGGAGCCTTCCTTTTCCCCCTTTGCACAATTCTTCGACGAAGTGAAATACTTCTTCGTCTTCATCATCATCTGGAGTTCTACGAGTGATGATGACAACAGGAAAAATAGAACACTTTAAATTCAACATCCTTCACTACTTCTACTTCCACTACATACTACCACTACAAAAACCTTCACCATTCCGTTACACAATTATTAAAATGGGGAAGACCGAGATTCAGAAATTTTCATTATCTCGCTCGAAATGTAACAAAGTCTCTCTTTGTATCAGTATATCACGACTAACACAATTGAAACCGATAATGAAATAGACGTTTTATTCTTATGAATGAAGCTAGCAGATTGCCGTGGATGTGTTGTGTATGAGTGGCAAGGAGGGATGAAGAATAGAAGTATTTCTGGTAAGATTAGCAAATAATATTTTCAACGACCTAAGTGATTTGAATCATTTTTTTGAGCGAAGTTATTCAATTTGATTTCATTTCGAAGAAACGTTTACTTTCTTCCTTTATAGTCCTTTCTTTTGTTATCATTCTTCACAGAATGATCGGCTAATCAAGCAGGTGTTTTTGGACAGCTTATACTGATACTATTTCGAGAGGGAGTGAGAAATAGTAGGCAAAAAGGGAAGGTTTTGTTGTAAATATAAAAATTAACGTGTGGAACATTCTCATAGCGAAATAATAAAATTATACCTTTTTCTTTTTTTTTTGAGTTTTATAGTTCGATTCTGAAACAGTCGATGTAATTTGCCCATTTAAACAGAAATCAATTCGAAATCTTGCTATCAGTGATTAACTATTACAATTTTATATTACAATTAATTCATTATAGTAAAATTTAACACATTATAGAGATATTTTCCCTAAGAAAATACACCATTCATTTCAGGAAATTTCAGAGCTTAAGAAATTCCAAATTAAATTAATGAATTATTACTTCAAGTGCAGTTGACAGGTTTTGCAAAAATCTAGATTATCGCGAAACTATTGCAGTGATCGTAGTATTCAGCCAAGAAGTAACTAGTTTTTTATTTTTCAGTCAAAACGAAGAAACTTAAAAGCGAAGATAAAGCATGGAGTAGTATTATCGAACAGATATAATAGAGAAAAATGAAGTTTAAAATTCGAGAACTTCAGCAAAACAACACGGATATGCTGCTGTTCTTAGAGTGATGAATCTCAATTGCAGTTGGGAATGCAAAGAACATTGCATAGAAAGAAAAGGATTCTTATGCAGGATTTGCAAATTTCATTTTTCTGCAAGTGCTTCATCTATGATACTAATGTTAGAGCCAAAATTTCGACTATAAGTGGCAGAAGCATGAAGCATTTATGAAGATTTTTTGCTTCTTTACATTTTGCTTTCTGAACTTGATAATTTCATCAGACAGAAGGAGAAAGTTTCTGAATTGTCAAACAGAGCATCGATGAAAGCAGTTTCTTCGTGTTCATGACTCGTGAATGTTAGGAACAGATAACGAAAGAAGAAACAAAGGAGATGGAAGTTTCGAGATGAGATGTATGAAATGGAATTGAGTGCTGTTGCTATTGCTTGCTGTTGCTGTTGAAGTAGAACATAGGAAGGATGTAAGATAGGGTGGCTAGATGGATGGATTGATGGATAGATGGATGGATAGATGCTGAGAGGGTAGTGTTACTTGGGAGTGGAAGTAGATGGGGAGTGAGAAGACTACTGATGCTGGAAAGACCCAACGGAGCGCGAACAAAAAGCGCCGCACCGTCCCATAAACTATCACCACATCTAATCTTTTACTTCCTCCATCACAGCACCCGAGATTAGAAGGAAGAATGATGAAAAAAGAGTAGAAAGCAAAGCTTGCAACATACTGCAATTATACAGGAGAGTCTCGTCTCGCAGTAGTAGAATGGGGTTGATGATGACAACGACGACGACAATGACGATAAGGACAGGACTATCCATCGAAGAGAGAGGACCTTCATTCTTCGCCTTTCCTCCCTCTTTTCCTCACCATCATTACAACCTAGCACCGCAACCCAAGCATTCATCCAACATAATAATGGTGCTCTTCTATCCATCCACCCCTTCTCCTACTTCATGTCCCAGCAAATACTTCTACGATGGCTGTTAATTCTACCTACTACTGCTACTCAAGGCATAGCACATGAAGGAAACATAGAAGGGGAATTTACGAGTGCAAAAATGGTGACAAATTTACCCACCTATCTTCTAACATTGTCAATAAAAATACAAAATGCAAAAAAAGAAAAAAAGAATGATAGGAAGAAGTCTATGAATGAGGAAGTTGTATTTATTGTCGCATATACATATATCCATCCTTATGTCCAATTGTTAACTTTGTTATTCGTGTATCAAATAAGCAAAAGGAAAAATACATGAACACCATAAGTATCATATTTGATGTAAACGAAACATATTTACTGCAACGTATAATGAAATCTATCTACTAGATATTTGTAATATAATTATGTAAATTTAAATGAATAATGAAAGTTATTGGTTTAAACATGTACTGGATATGTTTAGATATGCAAAATAAATGTAAATTCAGATGAAAGGAAAACAAAAAAGGGCCACTTACGTAGTCAAATGTCAATTATCGGGTAAAAATTGTAGTGTGTAAATCGCTGAAATATATAAATAGATATCGGTTAAATATTAAGTAATTGAATATTTTGTGAACTAGTGCTAAATTTATCCTTAAACAATCTACTTCTATCTTATCATCAGTTAAGTAATATACAACATAATTTAATCGATTAGCACAATAGTTAGCATTATTCGCATTTTTCTGTAATACCCAATATATGATTCAATGATTACAAAAGGCTATAAGAAATGAAAGATTATTGATTAAAAAAAAATCCCGATGAAAACGAATAACATTATTTGTTTGCATAGATATATTTTCCTCGGAATTTTTATAAAAACCGTTGTTGTATTGTTATATCATTTATGTTAATAAATAAACTGATCGAAATATTAACAATTGTTAGATGATAAATAGATAGGATGAATTTTTATAATTTATATTGCGAAGAATATTATCACAAAAGAAATACTATCACCGATACTTTAACAACAAACATACTATGCTTCGTCTTCTTATTGCATAAATTGAAAAGGAAGAAGTTAAACAGTTAATTACATGTATCATTTGGAAAAAAGGAAATTATTTTTCCTTTTCGAAATCTAAAAAATGAACTCTTATTTCCTCTTTTTTTGTTTTTCCTTTTTTTTGTAGAAAGCTTTGCAATGATTTCATTCGACAAAAAATAATTCATATATAGCAGCTTTAAACATCAGCGATTGTTTTTGGATGACTTCTGATGGATGTGGAAAATAGCAGCAGAAAGGGAAGGTATTATGTTGGTATGAAATCAATAGTAACACAACCGCCACCACAACATCGATGGCAGCAGTAGCATCAACGAGCACCGTTATTTCGATGCCTTTCGTCTGCCATCTTCATCAATGCAAACTTGTATGATCATCATCATCATCTTCGTCATCATCGTCATCGTCATCACCATTGTTGTCATCAACATTTTGTTACCAACAAACATTACCAACGCCATCGCTATCCCAATCGTCGTCATCATCATCATGGAGCTGACTGACAGAAGATAACAGCGACACAGTTCAATTCTTTCAACGACGATAGATAGATGTATGCAATGGACGGGAGAACAAGCAAAGCTCCTGCCACAATCATGACAACTGTGACACTGTGTGATGGCATCAGATGCCATCACAGGCAATCTTCCCTTTCTCTTTTCTACATAACATACATTTTCTATTATAGAGGGAGTTTGAAGTGTTCTGAGAGCAGAAGATGCCTTCGTTGATTGTTGTTGTTGTTGTTGTTTCGTTTATCGAATACTATTGCATACTGAAGCAGCATAAAATGTAACAAGCGGAAGAATGAAAGTTCAATGATAAAAATGAAAACAATTTTTTTCAGTCACCAAAAAAGTTTTAGATTTGTCGATATTTTCGAAAGACGGAAGGGAAAAAAAGGAATCTGTACCCGCTATTCTTGAACACGAATAAATTTCCGTTCGAAACTTTCCTTCAATTTGATGACAATGTCTGTACGAAATACTTCCCAAGGTTTTATGAATATAGGAAGATTAATTCTCAAGCGTGATTGTCGAGATTTCATTTAACCTCCTTTCTCATCCTTCTTCTCCAACTCTCTCTTCCATTCCTCTCATCATTGCCGAGACATATTTCTCTGACAGGTCATTAGAAGGCAAGTTGTTCGGTAAAATCGAGGATTTTTATATATTACAGGAAAATGAAGAAAGAAGATATTGCTAATATTTCGTTAAATTTCTGAATTCTAATAAATCTAACTGAGTTCGATTTGCACACGACATAAGAAAAGTTTGTTTTCTGAATTCAGTTCGATAAATGTAAAAATTTTAGAGAACTGGCGGTAGAGTAACAAAATGAAATATACTGCAAATTGAAATATTTGTTTCTGAGATGGCTGCAGACTAAACATGCATTGGTTGAAATTAGAAATCATTTCTGATTGATATTTTGTAATTCTACTGAAAATTTCAAATTCACCGTTTAATTATTATGTCAGTGGTTTATTATTGTATGGTATATTATTACGGCTAGAAGTATCCCATTGATAAAGAAAGGAAATTTTCAAAAATCATATAATGCTACCAATTTAATTTTAAGGTATACTTCTCTCGTAAATCTATTAATTTATGATTCAAAGGAAAATTTTTAATAAACTTCAGCGATATAGTTTTTGGTCCTCATATATGGCATAATTTCTTTTTGGAAGTTTCATGAAATTTAAAATTGGGAACATTATCATTTTTTTTCTTCTTATTTCTTCTTTTCTCGCCGTTGTCTTCATGAAACTCGAAAATGACAGCACTATCTTTTGCTTTGTTTTTATGGACTAAAGATAATTGTATTTCTTACAGAAATGACAGCATTCGATAGCCTTTTTAGCTCATAGATTACAAACTTTGTACGAATTAGATATTACTTGATGATAAGATTAGACGTGACTTCTTGAGATTAGGCTTACTTTATATCGATATGTTTGTACAAAGAAGTTGCAGTTTGCGTAAGTTTATATTTATTTTTGGAATAAGAATGGTAAATTTTTAAATGAATAGTGCTAATATATATGAAAATCAAAGTTAACCTGAATTTCATTTGGTCCCAGAAATTTTCAATTGTCATACGCCAAAAAAAATATCAATTATCACATTTGTTAATTAACGAACAGTTGATTAAATATAGTAAGATACCTTGCAATAAAGAGACATCTTCCATTACATTTAAATTCTATTTAAAAAAATATGAAAAAAATTTGTACATTTTAACCAAAATCATAGATCGTGAATTATTTGAAAGAGGCAGAAAGAAGAAATAGTGAAAGACAATTATGATAATAATTTACAATATTAATGAAGAAGAAAACAAATATATCATTTATAGAAAGCAAATGAAAAAGAAGAATTATTTAACAGGAAATAGTTGAATGGAGTTAAAAATGAAAATCGAATAATATTAGAAATTTTAAAATTACTGACACTTATTCAGTGATCAAATAAAGTCTTCAAAAATTTGTGTGCAAGAATCTTTCTTGTTTTTGAAAATAATGCTTATTTCAAATAAGGCAACCGTGACTTCCAACAAAATATAAGGCACAAAAATAGAAAATGAACGGTTTGCTTAATGAGTTTCACCTTTACTCAGTAAAATTTCAATTTATATATATTATTGCTCACAAAATTCGGGTAAGTTTTTAAAAGTTTTTTGTATTTATCTTTTTATTCTTATTAATAAAATTTATATAATATTATAATTTATGGATAGAATGGAAGTTTTTTCCTTTTAATAGAAATCAAATATATTAATAAAAGCATTTGAATATACATAATGTTCATTAATTATACGTAAGAAGAAATTTAGCAATAATAATCACAATTATAAAATATTGATTTTGAATTTAATATCATACAATGATTTATCATGCAATTTGGTTCGTAAATAATACATTTGAAGAAAAATTTTTTAACAAACATAAGATTAAAATTGAAAATTACAAAATGTTTTTTTTTAATAATTATTATTTAATTATAAAATTTTTTCCATCATTTTTTTTAAAAAAGTTGTTCAAAAAAATAATATAGCAAAAAAGAGATCAAAATATATGTTGTCCGATGTGTTTGAGTGACAGCAGATACTAACCATTGGAAACAGTTGACATTACAGCTTCATTTTCTGTTTACACATTCATCCTGTCTCTGTTAAATTAATATTGTATTGATATATATGTATACACATATATATATATAACATCTATGATAGGAATAGTTGCTACAATTCTATAGTTATATCAACTTTACGATCACAACTCCACACCGGTTATGCCTATTTAGCGGCTAGCGCATGCAGTTATTTGCAGAAATAACCGATCTACCGAAGAAATGATGCATACATTACTATTCATATTGTTAGCAAAATGTTAATATTACTCACGAAATATTGTGAAATTGAAAGATTCCGAAGCACTAATAATACATGTAATAATCAATAATACGTGCAATAATCAATAATACATGTAATAATCGAAAATACGTGCAATAATCGATAATACAAGCAATAATCAATAATAATACATTCAAGAAATACGTTAGTATGGAATATTATTTATTGTCTGCACGATAAATTAAAAAGCAATATAATTTTTGCAAAAAATGAAGGAACGAATTAATAAGATTGATCAGAGAGTTTGAGTAGGAAAATAGTAATATTAGAAAAGCGCTAATTAGGAGTATAAAAATTGCTTCTGATTTGTTCAATGGAAACTTCATCGTCATGCCAATTTTTAAATTACAATAATGGTTTTTCTTTCGTTTTTCTTCCGCAGTCTATCTTATCAATATCATTAGGATGTTAAACAAGTGAAATGGAACTGGCACTTATAAGAGTGTAGTTTTCAAATTATGATTAGCAGAATCCGAAGATGGAAGCTTGCAATATGCAACAAAAAAGAAAACAAGGAGATAAAAGAATGGAGCGGCGGAAATGGTCATTGTAAATCATTTATGACATATGCGCATGTGTCGCAAACAGAAATCTAATTTATATATTTCATTTTCAATTTTTCCCCTAGTTACAGATATATATTCTTTGTATTCTCAACTGAAGGAGATAAACGATTGAATGATCGCATTTATCATTCATCCTATAATTGTACTTATCTTCATCTTGTTTCATTTTCAAAATTTCAATCTAATTGAAGATTAGACAAACAAAAATCGATCAAATGACAACAAATTTTGGACAACAATTTCTGACTTTCTCTTTCGTTAACCATTAATTATTCTTTCATTTTATCTCATTAAAGGCTTCCGTTTATTATTCTAAGAATCATTCATATAAAAGGAATTTATTAAGTAAAGAGAATAAATGAATACATTTAAATCGTCAAAAACCTTTTTTTGTTTTTTGATCTAATCTGATTGAAAATTCATTTGAATGTTATCTCTTTTTTACTTTGTATTTTCATAATTTTAAAAGTTAATTTTATAAGCGATAATAATATTATCGTTTTTCCCACATTAATTTTTTTTGAATTATTTTATAATTTTTATAGCTTGCAAGATTGAATAATTTCATGTTTACATGAATGCATGAATTAACACATTTTTGCCAATTATTAAACAAAAACTTTTTTAACTTCTGTATTTATCTAAATATGAAATTATTCTGAATTAACTTCATAAAGTTGTTGAACAAAAACTCTAACTCATATATTTATTTTAGAAATGCCAATTTTATCTAAACTTTTATTGCAATTCTGACCGTTTTTGATTTAAAGCAGCAATAAAGGAATTTAGCAATTCATTTCGTGAAATTGAAATTTATCGTTAAACTAATTAATTTAATGCGATCAAGTTACAATATTGAAGAAATTAGAGCTGGGAATTCCATTTTAACAGCATTCATTTCTTTAATTTACCTCATTTACCATTTCTATTTTATCATTTTATTACTTGCATCAGTCATATTTAAGCTTTTTTAACTTTAAACTTTTTTGTCACTTTTCAATTTCTCTTCTATTTTTTTCTTTATCCACCTTCTCTTCTAACCTTTAAATTACAACTAATAATATTTCATTTTCTTAAATCCAAAATGAATTGATTTTCAAAAATTAGAAATAAATAAACAGATGAAATGCAAATTAATTTCAAATCTTTATTGTAGAAAAGAAGAACAATGATTTGCAATAACAGTTCAACAATGAAAAGAATAAAATTTCACTGTCATATATATAGCGCTAATACTTCAAAATTTCTCCTTCATTTCATTTCCATATTAGCTTTCTGAATTTTTCCATTTTTCAACTTTTTAAATCCTATCATTTCAATTACACTCATATTGCATACAATCATCATATTTATTCAGACATATTGCTATCATGTAGAATAACATCTTAGTCTCATACAGAATTAGAATGTATTGAAAAATCCCTGATTTTTTATTTTATTTCGTTGTCTAATTCAACGATTTTTAAATCTATCTCTGATACTAACACGATGATAAAATACTAAGTATACATGGATCGTTAACAGCTCATACTATTTCACATTGATGCAACTGACCGTCATCTATTGTATCATCAATGGTAACAGACATAGACGGTAAAAGATAGATTAAAGAATACATTTTCATCTGTAGAAATAGACGGTGATATTTTGTGCAGTTCCACATATATATTTCATCATTTTACATCTTCATGTTTTACGGTAATTAGTTATGAACAGATAGATATAACTGAACAGTAAATACTATCATATTTGATAGAAATTAATTCTTATCTTTTCACTCCTCAAATTGCATTTGCATTACAAATAAGCATAATTTGAATTGTACTGAAATTAATGCTTCAAATGATTATTTTCTTCAAAATTGGTAATATACAATAAATTTGATTAAGGATTTAATAAATCACAGCGAAGAGAAATTTTTTTAACAAAAGTGAAAAACAAATTTTAATAAAAGTTTTGAGATGAAATTTGAATAGAAAAAAATGTTAATAAAAATCACTGTTTTATTATTAATGAACTTTGCTATGAGTTGGATGAACAAATAAACATAACATTTTCTGCAAAACAAATAAAATATTTGCATGCGATGTTTGTTGTTTGCAGGTTAGCACTATTTTCATTTTTAATAATATTTTTTTATAACTTTTGAAATGGTCATTAGTTAGTTAACAAAATCAATTAATATAAAAGTCTCATTTCTAAATTATTTATCAAACATATTTTTTATCAATTTGTCACTGTCATTCATTATTTTAATTATACCATATATTTAAATTATTAATAGCATTTTGAAAATAATATTTTAATTATGTTGAAAATCTTCTGATAGATTTTTTATTTCTATTATTTAAAATTTTTTCAAATTTATAATTTAAGACAAAAATTGGCATTTCAAATAACTGTTCAGCATTCTTAGAAAGAATACAGAAAGAGAGATGAAACAACAATATACGGTTAAAGAGTAAATATGAATATGACATTGTATTAAGTTAAAATCAGTTTCTATATCATTCCCATATTATTTTTCTAACGCTTTTATATTTTCTAAACAAGAAAATCAAAATTTTCTAACTTTGAAATTACAACGATTTGTTCATTCATATACAAAACAAGCGAAATATTATGAAAATGAGCAAGTGCGACATAAAAATCAATTCCAACTTGTAATATCACAATGTTTTAATAATTCAATCGTTTTCATCGTACTTGAAATTATTATTATTATTATTATTATTATTATTATTATTATTATTAATATTATTATTATTATTCTGTACAATAGCATTTGCAAAATTATGAAAATTTTTAATAAAATGATTACTAATTTTGAACATTGACAAAATTTTAAAATTTCAAATCGAAATAGCTTATGAATGAGGGGAATATTTTTAAATTTCCCACATTTTTATTTCATGCCTTTAGGGAATAATTATTCACAATGAAGGAACCACAACTTCTTTTATTTTGCTCTTCCACAGTTATAGTATCATCTCTTTTATTTTGCTCTTCCACAGTTATAGTATCATCTCTTTTATTTTGCTCTTCCACAGTTATAGTATCATCTTATAGTATCATCTCTTTTATTTTGCTCTTCCACAGTTATAGTATCATCTATGGATCATACGCTGTTTTGTTTCAACCTTACTTTTTTATTTCTTCCTCTTAATCAAATTTATACTACTAACTATAAACCATTTTTCTTGTTTTTTTCTTTACAACTTAATCAATCCTTTCTCATCACATACATTATATAATAATAATAATAATAATAAT
>CAKAEH010001817.1:0-27484 GCA_916381525.1 Cercopithifilaria johnstoni | reverse complement strand
GGGATATGAGATGGAAGGAGAGGGAAGATCGAAGGTAAAGGATTTAATGATTTAGTTAATTTAGTAAAGTAATAGAAGTAAACAAGAATACGTAGTAGTAAATAGTGCCGATACTCAGCTTGAAACGCAACAAAAAATTTTTTTTAAAATACCTTTTCAATTTTTAATTAATTATACTAGTTAAAAAGAAATTAAAATTGAGGTGATGCTTATTTTTTGTTTTTAAAATTACTTTAACTATTGATTTTTGATGTAATTATGTAAAAAAAAGGATCGGTATCAACTATTAAAATTATTTTATTTTATCATTTTCAAATGTTATTCATATCAAAATGTAAAAATTAACATGATAAATATTATCATCTATTAAAATTATTTATATGATTTTAATTTTTAATTTTTCTGTTAGTCTTATCTAATTATTTTTTCTTAAATAATTTCTTGTTTAAAAAAAAAAATTAGAAAATTTTAAATTATTAAAAGAGAAGAAAAAAGTAAAACAAATATTTGATTTTAATAAATTTTTCATAATTATTAATTGCATAATTCTTTTCGATCATTTATAATTTTCTTTTCCGTACTTCGTTTTTTTTCAACATTTTTTTCAACATACCATAATACAAAAATGCAATATATTTTAGTTGGATTAAAAATACAGTAGTAATATAATATGAAGTTAATTTAATCATTCATTAAAGTTTAATTTTTTTTTCTTTCTCTTTCTATTAATTAAAAAATTAAGATGAATAATTAAGATTAAGATGAAATAATTTCTTTCTTTTTCTAATTAAAAATTAAGATAAATTGAGATGATTGTAATTACAATCATTGAAATTAATTTGATCAATTCATTAAAAAAATTTGAATTTCTGTCTTTCTTTCTTTCTTTAACAATTTAAAAACAAAGAAATTAGAATTATGATGGTAAATTTTATTTTTATTTATTTCTCTTAATTAATTATTAATTTTTTAATTACTTTAAAAAAAAAATGAAAAATAGAGAGAAAGAAAAGAAGAAAAAGATAAAAATCAGAGAGAAAGAAAATAGAATGAATGGTAATGAACAGACGTATGTAATATGATTGCTAAATGAGTGGCATTTTGTAATGGACAGAATTGGGATGAAATGATCGGTGTTGACTGATGGCGTCAGGAGGTTTCAACTCTTCAAGTACACTGATCCATACCTCTTCCCCATGCACAAACCTATACATACATATACATTATATACACCACATACACACACATACACACACACACACACACATACATAAATTCTAATAGACAGACAGACAGACACATGCACACACAGACAGACAGACACATCCATACTACTGATTTATTCTTGATTATAAAGTTCTGGTTAGGATAGATATACGGGATATGTAAGGAACAGGCGCGTTTTACCCTTATCCGGGACTCTTAAGGTTTCTCTTCTTTATCATCTTTTTCTTCTTCTTCTCTTTACCAAAATCTAATGATAAGCCGTTAAAATATTCCATTAGAGTGATTTTTAAACAATTATTAGTTTGTTTGAAATGATACTACTTTTATATTATCCGATTGAATGACCAGTTGAGAAGGAGGATATGAATGTTTCCAGCACTGATCAATGGTATCAATTTCAAGCTTTCGTGTTTTTCATTACTTTCTTTCATCTCTACCTAATCTTTTGATTCACAGGTGCCGATTTCATCATTCATCATCCAATTAACCTCTTTTCTCACTTTCTCTCTCTCTCTCTCTTTTTTCTACTTTTTCCTCTTTCAATGTAAAGTTATATGGCAGCTAATCACAGCTGACTTAAGCGACATATAATAAAGCAAAAAAAAAAGAACTACGATTTGCAGAAATATTGTCTGCTTAATTGTTCCATAAATGAGGTCAACATAGGTAGGGATCATCATTTCTTTTTACGGATTATTCGAAATAAAGAAAAAGAAAGAAAGAAAGAAAGAAAGAAGTATAAATTATTCTCAACACAAAAATTATTTATAAAAAATAATTTAATGAAAATTAGTAAAATTTGAAAAAAATTGATTTCTATTATTTCTATTAATAATTGTTAAGAAATTAAATTATTACAATAGGTATATTAATTAATATTCCTAAATTAATTTATTTCATAAAAGAATTTAATCATTTTGATATTATTTCAACTTATCCTCTTTTTCTTTATCGAATTATAGTTTTGATTGAAATTAATCTCTTTTTGCTCAAAACAAAAAAATCTTTGCCAATTAAGTTAAATTATTTACATATAACGGAATTGTCCCAGAAGTTAATTATGATGATGAAGAAAATTTGCATAGCGGATTATATGGATCACGGAATGTCGCATATTGAAAACTTGACCAGGATAAACATGAGCTAACCTGATCGATCCTTTAAGTATACATACCTTTTCTTTATACAAATATGTATCCTCAGGACAAGATTTTGCCTCATTTTGCATTAAATAATTTTTAACCTAAAAGAACCTTTACACGATTTCATATCAAATTTCAATTTGAACAAATAGTTTTCATGCTGAGAACTGTAATTGGATGAACAAATAATAAAAAAATTCTTCAACTCTCGGATAATTAATTGGGATCAAATTTCAACTACGACATTAGACTATTTTTGTCTGATGAAATATCTTTAAAAAAATTACTTTAAATTTTAAGATGACAGAAATTTTAAAAATTGCCATATATGAAACAAATTGCAATAACAAGTTGGCGCAATGTGACATACTAACGAAGAGGTAAAGGTTTATTTACTCAGTTACGGTGCTGACTAACGAAGACCGCCTTATAATTGACGAGGTGATGTTTTCTCACGGGAGCAAATCCATTCTCAAATACAAAATCAAACAAACCATGCATTCTGTACCAAATCGAAGTATTTTATGCTCAGAATGATGAAAATTGCCAGATAAATCACCAGAATTACCAGATATATCAAATAGAAACCACCAAATATGCTTCCCATCTCAATCGATTCCCAATTCAATTCCTGATTTCCTCTAAATACTATCTGATTTTTGATTTCTTCTGAAGATCTATTTAATATGTCCATTATGATTCTCATATCACTCCCAGCATTTAATTCTCTATGAGTTTTTAGAATACAATAAAAATTTTGTAAAACTCCATCTCGACAATTCGTCCTTCGTTTGCAAATAGCACAAACCGAGCAAGAAAGAAAGATATAGAACATATGTCTTAGAAGTTTTGAGCAGAATAATGAAATTGAACGAGAATCAAGCAATTTAAACCATGAAAAACTTATCAGTTGAATTACTTAAATAAGACGATTTAATTAATGGTCATATTTTTGATCGCTTTAGGGAGATAATTGCAATCAACGTGTAATTCCTTCATCATCAGATGAGATACTTTACGTTAAGTTGATGAATAATCATGATAATTATCAACCCTAAATCATAGTAGAATCGAATTCAATTCTCCGTAACATGTTACTGGTTAAATTTTTCTTAAACAAATTTGCCATCTAGCAACTTCCAGAATTAAGCCTTTATCCATATCTCATCTGTAGCATCCATTAATAGTGTCAACTATCGATTCTATGATAAATTGTTAGTACGACTTGAAAATAACAAACTTTCACTCTTTGTCGTATTGTAAGTTTGTTATTGCAATACCGTACATTCTAGTTCGTTGCAGTATTACTGTACGTCTGCGTCTACTCATGCAATCAACAAAAATAACATTACCAAAAATAATTGCTTTAAAAGTTAAACAAAAAAATAAAAATAAAATTGAAGTCAATTCTTCATTTCATATAGTGTATTATTCAGCATAATAAAATTTTTAATCTTTGACAATTTTTTTCAAATATCATTGGTTCAAATCAGTGCAGTAATAATAATAATTATTATTATTATTATTGTTGCCAGTGATGAATGAAGTAATTGGTGTAATATCGAATTATCTGAGGGGTGGATATTTGGAAGCAATCAGGTTAGAGCGACTGTGAAGGATGATAACCTTATTGGCAACTGCACAAATACTGAGAAAATATCCCAACAATACCTCTTGAATATCGGACAAACATCTAAGAGTTGAAGTTTTGATAGTAAAGATTAGAACATTTGAATCAAGGACAAAAGCAAAAGATGAAATCAACCCTTCTAGGTTGATATCCACTTTTCAATTTCTTTCTCCATCAATCAAGGTTGTAAGTTCACCATGCAATAAGCACCAATTATGGCCATCATCATGCAGAATCGGATAATGTAACAATATGCCTGCTTATGTTATTATTTGAAATGAACAGATAATTCCATCTCATATGAAGATGCTCTTTTTCTGAAAATTCGAATCAATTCTTTTCGTCTGAATTGGGCAAATTTGTATGCATACTCGTCGGACGAATTATACGATTGATTACGATATTGCTGTGATAATTTGATAATGTTCGTAAACTATAACTATATGCACATTTACCGAATCACATTCAAATTGAATACAGCGATACAGCGAAAACCAAAAACAATTTTTAAAACAAAGGAAATAAAACTTCCAGGAGATAAATCGGTTAAAAAATTACCCAGCAATTCGGGAAGCTCATTGTTTCTTGCTTTATCCAACAAAATCAAAATACCAAGATTATCCACGCCTTCTCTACAGTTCCATTAAAAGATTGAAATTACAATCACAAAGTGCATAGATAGGAAATAGAAAAGCATAAGTAAAAAATGAAGAAAATAAAAAGAATATCAGTAACAGAAAATTTCACCGAACCTGTATGTTAAGGAAGGTGATAAAGTGATGCATCTATTTATCACTCTCAGAAAGAAATGAAAAATTAAATAAAATTTCTGCACAAATACAAGGCAACAGAAATCATTCGCCTGCATGACATTTGAAAGACATGGCAAAATGATTAAAATTCAGTGGAAATTAAATAACTTCTATGAAACAGACAGCATTTAGAATAAATCCTTTTAACCTTATACATAAAGTACACAAAATAATACAAAGTAAGCAATGTTTAAGCACCGCAATATTTAGAACTTGGTTTGAATCCGACAATCTTTCACAGCGAACGAATTGGAGAGTCCATATCTCCTCCGGATAAAGATTTGCAGTAAACATTTTCTTTTGTTTCATGAATTAGTTCACTGAAAGACCTGATTTCATGCAAATGATAGCAAAATCCGTTTCCAACTTTTGCTTGGTTTAATAAATTGCAAAATGTTCCGAGAGTTAGATTGTTTACAGAAATCCTAACGGGTTAAAAAAATGTTCAAATTTAACTTCGTTTTTTTACCGATTCCTAATGTCCTTTCTCGAGTCTGTTCTTTCTCTTCTCGCGCTTTTCGCAATGCTAAACGAACTGATATTGTATCCATTTCACGTTGATCAGGCTTTCTGCTATCCAATTTTACCTAAAATATTCTAAACAATTAAATATAAACGGTATTTAGATGGATTGTAGAAGTCCAAGCGTAACATGTACTAATTATTGAGCGTGTCTGGAACACATGAGAAATATGACATATCAGGAAAATACGGATAACCTGCACTTGTCACTACTATCGCTTCATGAGAACTATCCAGTTATTCAGTGATCAGGTAGCTATCATCTTCACATATATTTCATTCGATATTCAAAGTCCCTAATATAATTTCAAAACTTTCATATAAAAACCAATTCGTGTGAAGACAAAAATCTAAAATTACAGAAATATACATAAAACGAGATTTTTTATTTTCTAATGAAAGTTCGAAACAAACAAACAACCTCAGCAACTCTTTCTCCAAAGTGTTCCAAAACTTTTATCCTGTATTCGATAACTTGGCGGATTGGATTGCCTCGCAAAATCAGATGATCTAAGTAAGGAAGAGTACCAACCATTCGAATATCGTCAGGAGAAGCAACAACGTTGTCAGTTAAATCCAGAAATTCCAAAGAATATAATTTATGCAGTCCTGCAAAAGCAAATAACCCTATTCGTACAAGTTTACAATGCCGTAAATTAAACCAAGTAAGACTACAATCTACTCTCCTGATGATCTGATATAAACAAAGGTACCATTAAATGTAGATATTTTGTTGCCAGCAAGATACAAGCGTTTTACATTACCCAGCTTCGTATACCACATATCCAAATCTTCAATAGCGTTATGTGAAAGATTAAGTTCAGTCAGCATCGTAAGATGTTGTAAATGATCTCCAATACTCGTGAGAAGATTATGTGATAAGTTCATTTTCCATACCAAATTCAGCAAACTCTGCAATTTATTTAAATGTGAATAGTATAAAAGGAATCTTAAAAACATATTCCGAAATTCGAATAAAGTGATTCTTTATGCAAAGCGAGAGTTCAAAAATCACCGATCAAGCAAGAATAGAAAATTACACCAGTAGTTTTTGTACGACTAATTCATTTATTTCAATCTAATTCATTTATTCTTGCTTAAATTCATAATTGCATTTATTCAATATAACTTACAATGCTTTCATCAATTTCTTCAAGTTCGTTGAATGAAAAATCAATTTCTTCCAGAGACGACCATTTCTCTTGATTTTCAACTGGCAGCATCTCATCGGGTTCTAGGAGAAAATCCTTAAAAAAATATGATCTTCCCTTAGAAAAACCAATGAATGCAGCCATGATTTCTCCCTCACATAGAGATGAGAAAAGTCACAATCTGCCAACGAATATGGACAGGTATTAATGGAATTTAGAAACAAAACTAACAGAAAGTTTTTTCATAGAGTAATGGATGACGACGCGTTTACACGTACTACGGACCGAATGTAAATCATGAATCATTCGCACATCAAAGTCGCTTATCTGAAATAGTGGTATGTCAATCAAATAATGACTTACTCATAATTACTTTATTCTACTGACTGATTCCTCAGAATTAATCAAAAATATTGCATCCAAAACCACTGTTAATAGTGTAAAACCTACCCAAAGAGCTGTAATATTTTTGCAGAGATTGAGACCGAATGGTAGCGAATTCCATATGATATTCGATGTGCCAACATAACCTCGAGCGCCTCGAATTTTTAAATTTCGAACATTATGTAGAAATTCTACATAGTTTGCAACATCCATTTTTCCATCACCTCAATTATGTAAATGATTAATGTCAACATTTCGGGGAATAGTTCCTTTCATGAAAACAATTATGCTATCTTTTTTTTTTGGAAAAACAAACACCAAATAATTTTCAGTGCTTTTTTGCAAAAAACAGTAATTCAGCAGTTTTTTTAATTTCTTTTTTTAATGTACAGTATTTTACAAACCGAAAAACTACGACCTAAAAATTTTAAGCAAAAGAGGACGTACCATTTGTTGTTGGTTCAGCCAATTTCATCCTTTCTGTGATGGCATAGAGCTCGACCGGTGTAAACTCGAAATATTTCGGCTTTTTTGTTGCTGACTGTAACCATTTTTCACCAGATGTTCCAAGTTTCAGGGAAAGATCCTCAACAATTGCATGTACTTCCTGAAAAGACATTCCTCAACGATAAACAATCTTTGTATCATCTAGTGACAGCAATTTAAAAAATCATTCAGTACAGGTACTTCAAATTTACTGGTGCATATCAGTTCGAACACGATTTTGAAATTCAGTTGATATTCTTTCGGACTATTTTTAAGAAAATTTATTCCAGTACAGTGAAAATTTTGAGAATACTTTGAATGAACAAACAAGGAAGCCCTTCGGGAGATTTAAATTTGAAACTGATCACCATTTGGCTTCAAATGCAAAAAATGTGACGGAGAGATGCATCATACAAATCTTCGTATTAAACCATCAATTTGATTAATGACAAGGGTTAGCATTGGCAATATCATTCAATGAAAGGAACAAATCAAGAGCAAATGCAGAGAAAATGGAGAACATCTTCTCCCAGCACTACATAGATATTTCGAAAAAAAGGCTTCCTTTTTTGGGAAAAGTTCAATATTAATAAATCCTTAAAATTTCCTAAGGCCTTTTTTTCATTTTTCTTTTCTCTGCAGCTTACTCCCCTTATTCAGTAAACCTTTTCAATTTCTCCAGTCTTTTGAATCTTCCACCATAAAACATATTTCATATTGGCAAAAAATTTGTTACACGTTTCTAAAGAAATTTTTTTTAAAGAAAATCAAATTTTTATCGTCATAAATATTTGAAAAAAAAAATGATGGTGAACCACTACTTCATCTGTCATAATGCACTAGCTGTTTGAAATACTGATTACTGAAATTATTTCTTTCCGCCCTTTTCATTACATAACGAAGATAAAAAAATCTCGAATTATAATTCCAACAAATCTCGCCAACCAATCTAATGTTATAGCAATTTCCTCTATAAAAAAAATATAACATCCCGATTTCTCCAGTTATTAGTAACCACTCTGAATTCTCTGATTCGCGATTCACAAACGCAAGTTTCATCTCTTTACATTTTGACATGCAAATGAAAACTTAATATTCAATGACATAGTATATTTTGACATACACTTAATGCCCAGTGACAGCAGCACATGTAATGCATCCATTCAACAATCACTACTACATTCAGACAATTTTTTCTTCCGCCAATACTTCCTCCACTTTTTCAATCATATGTATTTACAGTAAATTATTAGTCAGTGCGGATTCATTCCAAATTCATACAAAACTCATTCAAAAATTGAAAAGCTATTAAGTTCGTTCCGGCAACTGTTTTCAGAAAGAAATCAGCGAGAATCGATAAAATTAAAACAGCTGATTGTTGGGGAATGTTGCTTTTCATAACAATGAATAGCAATTAGCTAAACTAGTTGCCGTTATTTTTATCAAACTGCGAATTTCTTCCCAGCAAGTAATCCCAGATGACTTGTTTGGTATAAATGCTATACCAAGATTCGGCTTCTCAAATGCTAACAGAGTTGAGTTGCAATCAAATTTTCAGATATTACTGAAAACACTTCTCCATTAGGATTAAGTATCCCGAAGACAAACTACCCAGACTACAAGCACTTTGATGCTTAGAGATATATAACATGAATTACACAGTTTCAAGTTTAATGAGTGAGGGGAGAGATGAACATAATAAGAGATGCGAAGGGAAAGAACAAAAAATAGCAAGTAGGATATTTTAGTCTTATGGATTACCTAATGGTTTTTCTCTGAATATTTTTCTACTATCCTTTTCCTTCTATACTATTAGTCTCTAAAGTGCTATTAAAACTGAACATGAAAACGTCATAAGTTCCAGAAAACAACTATCATCAATCAAATATACTACAATAATATAACCTAATTCTTTAATCCATTCCAGTGTGTGTCTCTTAGCATAAGAATAATGATGATGATATAGTAATTGCAATTAAAGTTAACATAAAAGCTTTAGCCACTTCAGGCGGTTCCTTTAAATTCTATTATACAATGCCACTGTGTTGCTAACAGCTCATAACCCAGAATTTTTTGATTCGAATGACAGAGTTGTTGTCACTGAAGTAATAAAAGTGTTACTCCCACTACCTTCTAAGTTTGCTTCATAAGGTTCAAGTTTCACCCAAGTTTCGCTTTTTTTGAACTTTATATATATATATATACCATATATGCAACTGCAGTAATTAATTATAAACTTGTGGGGAATATAAGGCATGAGGCTTGTCTCCACCTCTTCTTTTCCCTCCCTATATCCCCATCTCCACTTCTTCACACTTCCATATCATTCTGTTCTAATATTTCGAACTCTGACTATACTGATTCTAACAAACCAAGCAAGGCTCTCTATGCTTCTTCGTCAAACCCCAAATTCACTATTATATCAATACTAGTTCTATAAGTACTCTTACTCCTCCTACTACTGTTACTACTACGGCTGCTGCTACTACCAGCTCCGCTACCATTGTCATAGCGCTCATCCCCCAACGGGATCAATAAAACTTCTACGGCCGATTGAATGACCATAACGAAACCACCTGCTATTGTGACGCTTAATATTGATGGAGGTATGCATGTAATATTGTTTTAAATTTAAAATCAGAATTATAAAAAATTTATGAGTAGCTAAGTCATATCTAGAATTACTCGGAATTTGTAGTAATATAAAAATTTGCAAATAACACGAACGTTCCCCTTTATCTTACAACTACAATTTTGTTCCGCTTATCATATCACTGTGCAAAACAAATAGACACGCATTATCATAGTTTAATTTCACTCCTGTTTGATTCGCAAATCGTGCAACAACAGCGGCCCGAAATTATGTCTACTCGAATTCAAACTTATGTAATCAATCCTTAAAATCATTAAATCTTATGAAAAATTCTTGAAATTTGATGCCTTTAATATACTGACCGAGACTTATGTACTGTCTACCTCGCTATTTTATTAGCAGAAATGTTACGTATTGTTCAGGAATAACTTATATGTGTTCATCTCTCCCTTTTTCTCTCTCTCCTTCACTTCTGCAAAGAGTTATACAAACCAATCCATTCTTTCATCAATTACATAGAATTTGATTAAATGCTAAAAGGGAAGCCTGAAATTGCATCGAAATGTTGGATAAATATGTTTATGCATGGATGCATCTCATCTTATGCAGATTGAATTATTTCGATCCCTTCCATCCAAATATTTATAGATAAACGAACTTCTTAATCGAAGTTTTTAATACACACTACTCGTTTCTTCTTTTGTTCGAATATAATTTATGTTTATTCGTAACGAATATCCCTATTCTTGTCCGGTAAAATAATAGGAAAATTAGGAGATATTGCTGTCAAATCATGGTAAAGAGGAGAGTGGGAAGATAATAGGACTAGCTGTAACACTAGAGATTATCCTCTTTAAAGACCAAGAAAAAAACTTTCATTTTTTTAAAGTGACTTCTAAACAAAAACTCAAGTCAGACCCGACGGACCCTTGATTTTTTTTGTTTGTAAATCACTGATGCGCAGAGGTAGTAGCACTTCATAATTTTATTTCATTTTCATTCATTAATTATTAAAAGAATAGTTGTCTCAAATTAATACTGCAGTTTTAAAAGAGTTTTCTAGTCTAAAATTACCTCTCTATCATCATCCGCTATCATTGTACTGATTTATTACAGTAAATATATTCCAGACCATTTGAGAGCATTCATTCATTTTGCTTTCTCTTTAAAAATCCAATCTCTACCCAAAAGGAATTCTTCCAACTTTTTTGTTAAAATTTAAGGTGTAAAATTTCCTTTATTCTCATTTGTTTTCTTTCATTGCACTCCTAAATTACTTTTCACTTAATTATTCGTTCACTTCACATTTTATACGTATCGATGAATAGTTAATTCGTTTTGTATTTCATTCTTCAGCAATTTTGCATGAAAAAATCAGGTTAAATTTCCTTTCCAGGATCTGCCATTAGTGGCTGTGTCGTTTTAATATTTTTCAACTTGAATAAAGCATGATTTGATATAATTTAGATTATAGCAACAACATCAAGAGATATTTCTCATAATGACTCATCCAGAAATCCATTAATTTAAAATTCATAGTTCTCATCAACCTACATCTTAAATTCACATTTACAACAAAGTTGAATTGATTTTAAAATAGGTTTCATCTCATCGTCCATATGAGCATCTATAACTATGATGGTAAAGGTAAGAGCCAACTAATGATGGCATTGAATGATGGCCGGTTTGAAGAGTGCCCATCATCAAGCTACTCAAATATCCATCATCATCCATTCATGCGAATTGAAGTTGAGCGGATAGATATGAACAAATGACCGGTGGTTGGAAGTCCAGACATCATTTCAATTCGTAAACAACCTAGTGTGCCTTGAATAGACGTCAAACGGTGATGGTCACACAGTAAGATCTGCCACAGACACATATAAACATACACACACATCACACCCACACACACAACACATATCGACAACCTCGCTTGTTCATTCACATTAGTAATTTATCGTATAATACGGGGTAAAATGTTTGTCACATATTAAAAGCACTTACTGATATATACACGACCCACAATGTCGTCACGGACATACCGCTTGGAGGCACACATGGTGTTGGTGAGAACAAAGACAGAGGGGCAAAGAGACGGATCTCGTTTTCCATAACCTCTCTCATCTTTTCTCGAGAATCTCCTCCATACCGGCCAACTTATCTCACCTCGATCACTCGCCTTACTACACCATAACAACCCTTCATAGCTTCTAGTCTCCTCTTCACTTACGCGCCACGCTTCTCGGAGTTGGATAGCATCGACTCCACGGACCACAATGATACATGTAAATTATTTTATTTATATATATATATAATTTCCAGTTTTACCATTCACTATTTGCAGGACGTAAGCTTAGAAAAGTTATATATTTGTCACTCAGTTAATAAACAATGAAATAATCACAATTCTTTCTTACTTGTACGGTTTGTTCTATGACGACGTCTTTGTAATCTGCATAACAATTGCAACTATGACTGACTAACAGGAGTATACATGATTGAATTTTTGGCTTTATTTTATCTATAACTTGAGATATGTTTGAGTAATACTCTCAAGCTATCCACCTATATGCCCAGAAAACCTAGGAATTCTCAACTTATCAGCCGCAAGAATTAGCAGACTGGAGAAATTTTCGACACATCCAATCTAATCATTACTTCCTCATACATCTGACAATCAGTCATGCTGTGAAACACCAAATC
Organism: Cercopithifilaria johnstoni; assembly: GCA_916381525.1. NCBI lineage: Eukaryota > Metazoa > Nematoda > Chromadorea > Rhabditida > Onchocercidae > Cercopithifilaria > Cercopithifilaria johnstoni. The sequence goes on along the minus strand of CAKAEH010001817.1, from coordinate 14,831 downwards.
TTCATTTTATAATCAGCTGTAAAATAATTATGCAAGCATTAATTACAGTAGACCTACATAACGGATAGATGAAAATGGATTTATAATTTGTAAATGCAAAATAAAAAATAAACGCAACAGTCAGTTTGAACATGTTGTGTTATACAATTGAGATAGGGATGAAACTTAGCAGAGCTTTTGTACTGGTAAATTTTATGAACTACAATGTCGTCTTACAACCATAAATTGATTCTGAGTGGGTTTTATATGTAAATAAACATAGAGAGATAGATACGTACACAACACAACACAACACATACATACACATACACACAAACACACACACATATATATATAAAACAGGATGCCGAAGAAATAATATTCCTTTCAAGTAGACAAGCAAACAAATGTTTGTGGATGTTTACCGTGGTGGTGCTCAACACTGCCTCATTAACTACATGTTAATCTCCCAATATAAGCTCTGCTCTCTTTATGTCTTCACCAGTAACTAGTAAATCGTATAGTGTTGTAGCGATATTATTTTAAACTATAATTTCAATTCAGTTCATATTTAAATTTCAGATTTTGATTCATTTAATCAACTGTTTGCTAGTACCATAAAATCTATCATAGTTCCCATATGAATTTAAATTAGCCTCTTTTTCAACTTTCTTTGACAACTGTCAAAACTGCCGATACTCATTAGGAACTTCAATCAGAGATATTAGAAGGCCTGCATTACTGTTCTTGCATTAGCTGCTAACGTAAAACTGTGATATCTGCTGGAAAGATTAGATATAAAAATTATAAAATGAAACGAGGACTAATAGATACTTCTTCGGTTATTTTTTGATAAAACTCTTTAACCTTTGAGTTTCGGTTAAATTTTCACTAATACTTTGATTTTCCAATTTTGCAAACTGTAGCTATTTTCACACATTACATTTTAATTGCATTCTCCTTCCTTCCCCAAAAAATTATAATGGGAAAGAAAATCGCTTCAAGAACACTAGCCGTTTGAAATTTGAGCAAATAACGCTCATTTCGGCGGTAATGATTACATATAGTTTGCTTGTCAATACACTATTTATGCCAATGCAAGACCATCTTACACTTATGGTGAATGGATTTTTAGGTTTTCGATGAGTCTTCCCTTAAAATTATTGCACCGCTACTCTTTCTTAGAACTTATGTTTAGAGTATGCCAGAAATAGTGTGTGCTTTATTTAATCTACACCGCTTCTAATGGACAATAATACACAGCTGACGCCTGGAAGGCCTGGCTAATCCCCGATATTCTCTTTCTGTTCCATTTTCTATTAAATTACACATATGTTGTAACTAAGCTTAGATCTATTTCTCACAATACAACTCTTTCTATGACCATGAATAGAATTAATCGATCCCGTCAGCTACCACGCACACCTTTTATATTTGTATATCACTTTCGATGATACTTTAAATCTAGAAATTGGCAGGTTATTCCTGATTATCCTGTTCAAAGTTATTTAAAATATCGAATTTCTAGCTTAAATCATAATTTTTAAACAAAGAAATAAACTAGCACTAAACTCCCCTTTGCGTCCTAATTAAGCATTTAAATTGCGTGATCCCTGTGTCACACACACAGTTGGTTTTATATCCTTCGTGTCTGTGAGATTTTTACCCTGGAAAATGGAAAAGTCCACATAATCTAAACTTTTTGCCTTTGGGAAATGACATCGGATACAACTTGACACTCTCGTTCTTGCATATGCCTATAAATTGTAGTAAATATTTATTCAGCTTATAACAATTTAATACGGTAAAAATTTTTTTCCCCAGCGATCTGAAATTATTCAACTTTTCAAGTGCTAATTAATTATTACTTTTTTGATTAACATAAGAGCGAGAAAAAACAAAAATTCTCATAAATCCTTGGAGGACCGTCATGCAGCACTAATTTCCCCTATTATAACGATTATCTTTCACCTTTTTATAACAGCTAAAGTTTTTTCTCATGCACTATTTTTATCGAAAATGAAAAAGAAATCCTGGCATGAACATGGAAACAAATTATGGCAAATTCAGGTCGTATAAAAATCACTTTCAAACATTTCATGCCAATTTCCACATCTCTATCTCATCATACATAGCTTAACAAGCACTTTAAATAAATCCTCCGATCTTTAAGCTCCTTAATATGTACCACTTATGAACCTTGTTTACCAAAATTATCCTAAAGAATAATGGGGAATATTTACCACCCTTTCCTTCTTTTCGACATGAAAACTTATTACTCATTTTTGACAAACAACGTTCATCTCTTTTTATCGTCCAATCTCTGGTTTCTGATCAACGAGAATATTTCAGGATTTGTAGAAAATCAAAGTATTTCGGAGGAGCGCCAGGCCGCTGAAGAGGCCATCGAGGAGAACGAGGAAGAGCGCATTCCTCACGAATCATTCTATTCAGGCATATTGGAAGAAACTTTTCTTCCAGAAAAATTCACTTCTAACAGTAGAAATACACAATTTGTTTCTTCTCCAACAACATCACCGACGATGAGTGTCACACCAAGTAAGTTGGAAAATTATTCTGCCAATTATTCATTGCATCAAAATACAATGAGTGAATTTTATACAATTATAAATAATGGTCCATATCGAAGACGAGGCATTTTCTAATCTTTGAACTAAATATTATGGTTCAATCTTATCAACATTTCGATTATTACTATGGTACTATGGTAAAACCACTATTCCTCTGACAACAAAAATGTAAACTTCATGAATAAAAAGCATGCAGATTCCAAAATTCTCTGTATTAATGAATTCCAAAAATTGAATAGCGCTGTATTTTAAATTCGTATGGTGAACTACAGTATTAACGAACTTATCAATCAATATTACTGACCTTGATTTAAAGCTTTATCTTGACATATCCTTGAAATTATCCACTAAAAATTACAGCTTCATAATAAAAAGAATATATCAACAACCGAGAGTATTTTTTGAAGATCTAATAAGAGAAAAAAAATTTTGATGATGTGAAAAAACTATTGGTACTTGCAGATCGTTATTTACGTGGCTGCATTGACGTCTTCCTCTTCATTCTGTGTTTGGCACTTATAATTTTACAATTTGGCCTTCTAGACTTTTATTACTTAACTGTTCTGAAGGACAATATCTGGTATAGTTGGATAGGAGCCGATTCATTCGTCATTGTTATTCTCATATGGCTCCTTGTTGTAGTGGTACGAAACAATCAACAACATATGGAAGACGCTTGCTCTACAGGTACAGAAAACTTTAGTTTCACTCAGTCAGTATCAGTGCAGTACTTAATACGATCTTTAATATGAATTACTAATAGAAGGACGAGTAGAACGTTTAATTGAAAATGTACTACAGATGCTAAAGTCAAATACACATGGATTGGATGGTTTTTGTATTCAACTGTCCTAGCTGGAAAGGTGGCCGTTTGCTTCCGTCTTTTCTATACTCAGGTATATAGTTACTGTTAATTTGACTAAAACTGATAGTTTAGATCTATAAAATCTAATTTAACCACCCCCAGTCGATTCTTTATCTATTTAGCAATCTATATTTCAGTTGCCACCAACGAAAACTGATTCACATGACAAAATCTTGGATGATCATCTATTCCGTTTGGGTTTATCACTTAGTGCGCCCATTTTCATACTTTTGCTTGAGTCGCATCATTACACAACAGTCAATAGTAACCGACAGTTATACCTGATTTACCTTATGACTGCCGTAACTTTCGACCTTATTGACACCATTTGCTTCCTCGACTTGCTCTGGCAATCTTTCGTAAGTTCTTTATGTTTCCTAAAGCTGACTTGCCCTTTCTTCAATTATATGAACCAACAAAATTAAAGTATCTTACCGAAAAAACTATAAGAAACATGTCAATTAATATGATAGGCTGATCAACCCACACTACATTGGTATTTACTTAATTCCAAACGATTTAGAAAAACAGCTGGGACCTGCCGTTATGGCTTGATATAACTATTCTCATACTGGTCTGCGTCAATTTGATTTTGCCGGTTTTCACGTTGATACGCTTAAGTTTCGGACGCCGTCTTCCACGTTTTGCACTTGTCAGCGAAAAGATCTGGTCCCTCATCTATGTCTTAATGGTAAAGTTTTTTTGAAAATTTTCTAGTTTAATGTGAATTTAATTTTACTAAGAATTTATAAAACATAAAAAGCAAGCAGTTCTTGACTTGAATAAAATTAAGAAAAACACTGAGACTTCTGAAGAACCTCCACATTTACAGGTAAACGTACCATATCTTGGAATCCGCATCTATCTTTACGTGTTACTCGAGATATTAAAAGATGGAAAACACTATGATGCAAGTATTCTGATGATGAAGAACGTTACAATGATTTACTTAGCGATCAGGGATGTATGGACTCGTTTGCAATACTGGCGACATAAGAAGCATATTAGTGGTTCTCGGGGAGAGCTGACTGCCCCTGGTGCAACTAATGATGATAACTGAAAGATTTTGTTTCCCAACCTCAACCATTTTTATTCCTTGATCATGCCTGCTAATAAAAGCTATTCAGGATCAATATGATAAAAATTAAATATTGCGACAATTTTTATTCCCTATTTATCTATCTATATATAATGTCTTAAAAAAAGTCTAAGAAAAATCCTGAACAGCTTAGATCATAATAAAAGTCAGAATACAGTATTATTGTTTTCGTTATTAATTAGAAATAGCTCGAAAAAGCACAAAATGAACGACTCGGCAATTAAAGCATCAAATTTACATCACTGCTTACTTTTTACTGCCAACACGTGCACTACTAATACCAGCACTGTTATTTTTACCGCTATATACAACTTCGTCTCTTCCATGAAATGTACAGATAAAGCACTGAAGTAAATATCGCCTTTTGCACTAGTTATCAAATTCTCCGCATACTAGTCTAGAAAAATATCTCAACAAACCTCAACTATAAAAAAGTATCGGACCACCAGCTCATTCGAGATCTTCATCTACTGGAGGTGGTAATATCAAAATGATGACTAGATCCATCACCCGCCGAAACCTTCATTATGCAGCAACCTTAACGCTTAAAACAACTCCGACCTTTTCAAACCCACGTTCCAATTCACAGTACTTCATTACGCCATCTGTATCCACCTTCAAAACCCTCAGCAGGCTCATGTACACATATCATAATTCGCACATTTCTTTCATCCGATGTCCTGAAGAAAGAGTCCTGCAGCTTATACACACCGACCTATTTTGAACAAAATTATTAAATTTAAATCTTAGAAGTTACGACTAACATATTCGTGAAAATCGAGGAAATGAGCAACCAGAGATGGAAGCGCATATTGCTTCCGTCTTCTCTGCAACCACAGATCAAGTTCAACCACCGTTCGGATATATTTCTCGAGTTCAATCCTTCTTTCATCCAGAAATTCCAAGTCCTAGAAAAATTGAACATCCTGTCTTTTGTAGTGGACAATTTAATGCAAGCATTCAGTAAAAATGTTGTTGATGTTATAACCTCATAAACTCATAAACCTCATAAATAAACCTCATAAACTATTTGGTAATTTCGTTTTGAAAATCAGGACTGCATCTCAAGCAATTCAAAAATAAGGATGAAATTAGTACATAAAAATATGTACTTAAAAGTGAGTGTTACTTAATATAAATAATGCTATACACGTAAAGCATTATTTATATTAAGTATTAATATGAAGGAGAATCAAAATGATGAGAAAATCTCACCAAATTTCGAATTAATTTTTTTGGTGGAAGAAAGGACTTCTTGCGATCTTCAAATCGTTGCAAATCAAATGCTACGAAATCGCTATAACGCCTTTCTATAGTCCAGATGGTTGAATCGATCGCCACTTTAATAACGTATACCTACAAAGCTGCATGACAGAATTTTTCTACATGTATAAAATTTAGGAGCAAGTGCTGATTTATATTAGTAATCTTTTTGAGAAAAGACTGGCATTTTAAGGCTTCATAACATTTAATAATCGTAAAAATTTGGAAGTTTCAGCGTAAAACTGAACTTTCATCAACTACAATGAAAAATGTAGAAAATTTTGATGTAGGACTTCTCATCTCAATTTTTCGGACCAAAATATCTGTCTAAAATTAGACCACTGTTTTTCTTGGATAATGACAACTTTAATTAACACTTTTTTTCCCGACAGAAATCATATATTTACCGCGTATTTACCATCCTTAATTTTGTAATGCGGTATCGATATCATTGAATTCCCTTCCAAACGTGGGGCTATATTATCCAAATCGAGAAGTGCCATTGCTTGCTACAAACGATATTACTGTTAAATACGGAATAAAATAATTCAATCACAAAGTCACTAACAAACTCAAATCTTACCAGAAATAAAGGACTGTAGTGGAACAGACAAAAGATTTTTTTTCATCATGATATTTTACTACTTTTAAAGAGGTGAAATTTCCCTCGGATTCAGGATGAAATCTTGAAACTACTTTTGCAGAATGTTTGCTGAACATGAAAAAGCATTTTTGAACATTTTTCCGGGAAAGCCTATCTATTAAATAGAAACTGGTCGTAAATCTGAATTGAATATATTTCATTTTTATGGTATCTCAATAACAAGATAAGATGCTACAGTCATGACAGTAACTTTTGATCTTCATAAAACTGTTAAAACAAATTTCAAAACGTGACAAACCTGAACAAAGACGATTTTAAAATTCACATAATCCACAGGTTTCTCGAATTATGCCTAAAAAAGACGACACTTCTATCACTGCTCTACTTTTCAGAAAAACGCACGATGGATAAGAAAATAAAGTTTACCCTTAAGCAACGGATATAATAATTATGTTTCGAAGACGGCGTATACCCAAAAATACAGCAGAAATGTTCAGTACTCGATGAAAGATCCGGATACATAATCGATAATTTTTTAATTATCTAAACTTAGTAAAATTAGGGTTCAACAATCTGGATGTGGACATCGATTGCAAAACAAAGAGAAAGAAAAGGCCCATCATACTATCAATTGAACGTGCTTCCAAAATTTGATGTTAATAAAATGATAAGATACTATGAAGAGCATCAGTGGTCTCACGCATTACTGATTATAACAGCTATGCCACAACTCTAGAAATCATGCTAGTCATTGCCGTTGCTAATCATGACGTCAACTCTATTTTGAATTATAGTTCTGGTTGCAAAATGCGCCTATTCACAGGCCTTTTTACTAATTAAATCACCCATTCATCTCATCACAACCCTTATTACTCCTCCAAATCTCGGTTCATCCTAACAGGACTTTATTCTACTGACCCTTCACCTCTAGAAATACAGGCCTTCTGCCCTTCTCTAATGAAAAAAAACCGTAACAACCAAAAGATTGAGATCCACGAATTTCCATATGATTTCCGTATTGGGTCTATGTCGGATATCAAAGCGTTGTGCGAAAGCGAAGTATTTAACATTATTTTGATATGTAGTACAATGCAAATTGAAAAATCATGACATTGTTATTCTCAAGAAAGTCAGGTGTGTATGGTCGCGGTCCAGTGACGAAGTTCGTGGACACGATGCCATGTGTAAATGGTAAAGATCGAGTGGTGCTGAAGAATATCCAAGGATATGTTTCCGAAACTTGATGGAAACCTTGAAGATATTGTCACATCTCATGCCGGTAGAAGCCAGATGATCTGAATCGTAAATCGGAAACTAGCGGGTAGATTAAATGGAGTGATAGACATTGTTGTCGTTGTCCAAGACACATCAATGGTGATATTATCAAATCTGATAATGAATTATTATACAAAATCCGTACATGATTCTATCCATTACTGTTATAGTTGATCCTACTTAATCTTGCCGAAATATTTAGACAAAAATGTGAATAATCAGGAAGAAATATAATTGGTAATGTATAAAATTATGATTTAAATAATTGTTGAAGACAAAAATGAATAAATTAATGATTGGAATTTATTTAAATTAGATTAGAAATTTATTTAAAAAATCTAAATGGTGCAATTTTTGATTATTTCAATTGACTAAATATAAAATTGAAGGAAACGAAATTTTTGCCCGATATTGTATCAGTTGTTCAGTGAAGTCAATTTTTCGTATTTTATAATAACCATAGTACAGTATTTGTTAAGTATTGTATTATCAGATCATTTCTAACTTATCATTGAATCGTTTCTTCGTCGTCTTCTTATCCATTATTTAAATTTGACAAAATTTGAAGTGACTAAATATATCTTGAAATATTTCCACTTATATTATTTTTGCATTTTACAGAGACGATAGTTTGCAAATTTTTTTGAAATGAAAAAGTGAAAATGAATTGAACATTTCGTATGCAATAAAAAAAGAGTACGAAGAAAAATTAAAATCAATTGAAAAAATAAATTAAAACTGAAAGTTTCATAGTTTACTTGAAAGAGAATGAAAAATGAATATATTATAATAAAACTAATCATATCGGTGTATTACCAACTTTATCTATTATATTAGTATTAGTGTTTCGCTGATTTTCAGCCGTTTCCTTCAACCGTTTCCATTTTCGCTTTCTTCCAAATTTCTTTGAATGTTGAATTTAGTGATCATATTAAAAAGAAATCAAAAGGTAGGAGGCGATCTTTGTTATTCAAAAAATGTTGCAAAAAAGCAATCTTATCAAAAATCATTTCATATTATTAGCGAAAGAATTTTTCAAAAGCGTTAATTTCAAATGAATCATTTCAACATTTCCATTCCTTTGTTTTTCAAATGATATTGCTAGTTTTGAATTTTTCGACACAAAATTTATTCATTATACAAAGAAAAATTCTAATCATTATAACTAATTCAATTTACTAATTCTCAGATATTTCATCATATTTGCATAAAAATTCAGAATTTGTTGCATATTTAATACATATGGTTGTTAATTTCAAACCATTTACAATTTTGAGAGATACATTTATCAGTAATTTTTGAAATATGAAACGATTAGCATCTCACTAGTACAATAATTTGCACTATCATATATTACAATTATCGAAATTAATAATCTGTAGACAAGCAGATATTGTGATATGATATGATATGATATGATGTATAAGTATAGACTTAATTAATTTAAGTAAATAAATTGCAAAAAAACAAAAAAAATTTCATGCAGCAATTATATGAAGCATTTCATTATATTAGCAAACAGCAGAATAACACTGAAATGAAATGAAGCAATAAATTGATCAAATATTAATTAGGCAAGTATTACACCTGCGATATGAAATTTGAATAATTATCATTTTTAACATATATTCATCAAGTATTGATGAAATTACCTTTGATATAAATAAATGAGAGTATCCATGCAAATAATACCCGTCTATTTTGAACTAACGAAAGCTTAATATACAATGATAATGATTAATTTTGCAATCAAATATGCATTAAAATTATTTAACTACATAAATTAATGCATCAATGATCGTTGGAAATGATAATAAGCATATTAGCTAATCGTTGTCCGTTGCATGGAAAGTTTTAAATTAATTGCATTATGTTATGATAAAAATTTTAACAGTTTAAATTTAATTTTAATTTTAATCGATATTCCTACTTTTGAATATTAAATTTTGTAATAAAATAACATATCCTCTTAAAAATATAATTTCAATTAATTTAAAGCATTTAAATACTTAATGTTTTAAATATTGGCATTTCATGTTATTGATAATTTCTGTTTGTTTCTTTGTTGTTATTTTCATATTTCCGGTAAAATAATATTGCTACTACAATTTCTTGCTCTTCTTGGCATATTTCGATTTTTTGTCGCTTTACTGAATAAATTTTGATGCTGAGAATATTCCGGATCTGGATATCCGGTTAATGTGAACATTTCAAAAACATTCGATGAATGATTTACTTTCTTACCCAATTGTAGATGTTTCGCTCGTGTTCCCATTATTTCGTTTTTCTGTAAATGTTTCAAAAGTATTTATTTATTTATTTTTTAAACAAATAACAATAAAAGTAAATAAATTATATCATTTATAAAATTGCACTAATATTTCCTTTGAAAGATTCATGATAATTATTAAAGATTCCTTGTGCAATATCAATATATCTTCAAAGATTTTAAATTCGAATTTATCGATAAATCCATTCAATGTTGAATGAATAAATTGATAACGATTAGGATTGAGAGTTTCATTTAGATGATAAACATACCTCCAATCATATAAAAAGAAATGATAATACTTTGCTGAATTTTAAATTTCACGAAGTTTTAAAAATTCGTGAAATTTAAAAAATTAGTATGTTAACGAGAAGAAAAAGGTAATGATGGAAAAGAAGAAAATATTATTAATCTAATTATAGATTTTAAAACTAAATTAACCTCAAGCTCGTTTATAACTGTATCGGAATCTTGTTTCTGCTCGTTTGTCGGAGATGAAAGTTCGAAGGTATCAAATGCTGATGATGAATTATTTCCCTCTATACCATATTTCATACATCTGAATTAAATGAAAAACGAAAATTTTTGTTATCAATTTTTCTTAGAAGAAATAATTTTAGAGAGTTTACGAAATAAAAAATTTACCACTTTTAAATTTATTCAATTTCAATTGCATATCCTAACATAATACTTTTAACTATACCGTATTTGTTAGTTATATCATTAACTAAGGCATAATTTATCATTGATAAAAAAGTGAAATTTTAAATATGATGAAAATCAAATATTGCCAATAATTATTCTAACATTTGAAATTGCAAAACTTTAAATTTGGTATTCATTTAAAAGTTTCAAATGACAAACTAATATTTACAAATGTTATAAAACGAAAACTTTACCTTTTATAGACGTATAACGTAAATGATAGAAACAAAATTATAAATATAAGTGCAATCATAGAACCCGACATAGCAGCCATTTCCATTTGACCTTGTTGTCGCGAAAAGTAAATATTAGGATCGTTGATTAGTTCACATTGTCGACCATGAAATCCTGTTGGACAGCTAACAAAAACAAAAAAGCAAATTTGATTTTAACCGAAAGAAAAAAGAGAGAAAATTATGAAATTTAAAATTCTCACGAAATCGAATTACTTTTCATTCCGGTTTTTTTTTTTAAATCCTGAAAACTTTTTTTTTTATTGCTAATGATATTCCTGAAAATTTTCCGAAACTACTCACGAGCAAACTGGTATAGATCGTTGTGAAATATCAATTGTCATCTTACAAACGCCACCGTTTCGGCAATAACCCCAATAAATTTCCGTACAATTATTAAGTTCAACAAATCGATTTGTTATTAATTTCTTCTGATCGTATCGTGAACGAGTTGAGCAGCCATCTATGAAAAAAGAAATTTCAAAAACTCTTTGAAACTTATCAAAAATTATTATCATTTTTTCTTTCTATCTCACTTTTTCTCTCTCTCTCTCTCTCTCTCTTTAATTAAGATTTATTTATTAATTTTGTGAGATAATTTATGATAATAAGATAATATTTCATTTAGCTTTTAAAAAATATAATTCTTAAAAAAATTCATTCAATCTTTTCTTTTGCAAAAAATACGAAACATCTGCTAAAAGGCATCAACAATGTTGTAGAAAATGTATACATTTCCGCATAATTTCTAAGATTGATATTATTTTTCAAAACATCTGCATTGCTTTACCTTTTTGTATAATAAAAATTCATTCTCTTCAAATTCGGCTTATTTTAATTTGATAAAATTTAATTATCAAATTTGTCTTATCTTAATTTCAGAAAATTTAATTATCAAATTCGCCTCATTCTAATTTTATAAAATTTAATTATCAAATTTGTCTTATTTTAGTTTGATAAAATTTAATTATCAAATTTGTCTTATTTTAATTTTAGAAAATTTTATTAACAAATTTGCCTAATTTTAATTTTTTAAATTTTATTATCAAATTTGTCTTATTTTAATTTTATAAAGTTTAATTATTAAATTCGCCTCATTTTAATTTATAAAGTTTAATTAATCAAAATTAAATTAAAATTCACATACTTACCTTTTTTCCTCAATTAAACAAAAATAATAGTTATGATTGATAATAGTTAATAATTACAATTAAACAAAATTAATAATTATAATGAAGAAGAAAAAAATGAAAAATGAAATTTTTCTTTAATGAAAAAAACAAATCAAAATTTTTATTATTATATTATTTAAAATTTTGAAAAATTTCAATTTATCAAAAATATTATTTATTAATTAAAAAAAAAATTTTAAAGAAAAATTAAAAGTTTCAATTTTTATTGTAATTTATGAAAAATTTACTATACACATATAGTAAAATATTTTTTCCTTTACTTATATTTTTGTTTTCAAATACTATAAATTTATATGTAAACAATAAAAGAGAGATAAATTAAAATTATAAATCAATCTTATTGTTATTATTTTTCCTCTAAATAATATTAAAATTAAGCAATTTCAATAGTTTAAAATTTTTAAATTAAATTTGTCTAAATTATTTAACTTTAAAAATTTAACACAGTGCAGGAAAAGGATTATGTTTTTCATTTAATTATGTTAAATTTAATTTGCCAAAATTGTTCCGAAATATTTTTGTTTGATTTATAATAAATAAATAGCACTTCAATTCGAAGCCACTCAAATAATATTCTATAAATGAATGAGTAATGAGATATAAGTACTGAATGTAATTATTAAAAGGGAATTAATTACCGCTAGGTCTCATATCATTTTATTATAAAATGCAAATTTTTGCATCAAATTAATTTGACACAGATCATCTTCTGATATTATGAGGTTATAGGTTAAGATATTATCATGTATATCTTATTTAGTCAAATTGTTTACACTAAATTACATTTATCGAATATGTTAACAACGCATTAGTTTGGTCAACTCTCTCTGATCGATATGATACCATTTTTCCGAGTTTGTTGAAAAATTTGACTGTATTCTAATATAATTTAATTTTTTATATCACTTTCTGATTAATTCATTAAATTTGCATTTTTGTTTATATAAATAATTCAATTAAAAATCAAACTTTACCTTTATGAAAACGGAAAAAATTTAATTTCAATTTAAACGGTTGAAGAAAAAAAGAAGAGTTGGTGGTGAGAAGGAAATAATAATAATCGAAAGATGGGAAAATTTTCCTAAAGTTTACTTAAATCAAATTTTATTTAATAACAAATATATTAATTTGTTTCAAATAGTTTTATTGTCAATAGCAAATATTCTTTAGAATCAATCAAAAATGAATTGATTTCTATGCATACTATCTGATATTTGTCGGATACATAGATAATATGACCTTCGCTGTAGTAAGGTATAATATAAAGATATGTGTATGTATGTGTATCTGTGCGTGTGTCTATGTCTGTGTATCGTTCCCACCGTTTCATTAATTGTCTGAATTGAAAAGTTTACAATTAATCAAAATTTAATTCTATCATCAAATCATAGTTTCTTTTTTCTTTACAGAGATATCTGTTTGCTTAGATTCAAGGAAATTACGGATAACTTGCTGATATAATTGTTTAGTAGACTATATTTTTAATATTTAAATCATTATGGATAACTTGCTGATATAGTTGTTTAGTAGATTATATCTTTAATGTTTAAATCATTACTAAATTTAATTCATTCAATAAATGAATTCAGTAATGTTTCGTAAAGTAAATGAATTAATGATAATTCAGTAAATGAAGTTCCAAAATTTAACACATTAAATTTTCGAAGTTCATTTAAGAATTGATCTCAAAAAAATTTTTAAGACTGAATTATCAAAAGAAGAAGTTGAATGGATGATCAATATGATCAAATTAAACGCTGAATTTGTTACTAAAATATGATGCTAGAAAAAAAGTATAGTTTGAATTTCAATTTCAATTCCAAAAAAGAAGAATGATTATGTAACTTTTACTTTTTCAATTATATGAAATTTAAAAACAGTAATAAAAAAAAGACATACTAACTAGCACCGGTAATCCAATTAGCTGAAGTAGCGTAAATAAAATAATTTGTAGTATACGTGGTGCCACTGCTGTAACGCACGTAATACAACGATTTTCAAAATATGTATTCGGCTTATTATGCCGTGAACATGAACGATGCTGCTGCTGCGACAATTTGGCTAACTTATGTGATAATGAATATATACCGGAAAATTCCGATTCCCACAATTTCACTGCATTCGCAACAAAATTCAATACAATCGAACTATCACTTCGATTTTTCAATCCTAAAATATTTATGAGAGCATTTATCCTGGAAAAAAAAATTAGAAAAATTATCAATATTAACTTTTACAATATTCGTAATAATTCAAGCTGATCAAAGCTAATGTAAAATAATATCCGGAATGTTGGAATAAATTTTGGAGAAAGTTTCATACGTCAAGGTGAATGATTTATTTTGGTGACAGCAAAATTTGCCATTAATCCGTGTTCTACATATTTTTGCATTTAAAAAAATGGAATTTGTCTACATTATCAAATAATAACGGAGCACTTATCTCTTAAAAAAAAATGATTATTAGAAGGATGAAAAATGAAGAATAATTCTATATAATATATTTTAGTTACGAGAAATAACAAATAGTAATTATACAGTATGTAACTGATCATTCATTGTTTCGTTTTTTTCATTTCTGTAAAAGCAAAATTTTATGATAAAAAAATAATAATTAACTATATCTTGGAATAAGTATGACCTAAATTCAGTTTATCCTAAATTATATATATATATATATTTATATATGTTTTAAAATAATTTGTAAAAAGTATTAATAAAATTGAGATTTTGCAAAATTTTTAATCAATTCTAAA
>CAKAEH010001816.1:0-27537 GCA_916381525.1 Cercopithifilaria johnstoni | reverse complement strand
TAACTCCAATAATTCGATATGACATCTCTTGATGACATTGCATACAAGATCATATTATCATCTTATCTATAACCGGAATTATATTTCGAAAAGTAAACGAAAAATAAAAGTTAAGTAATATTACAGAGCAGCCATTACTATCATTATCGATTAATTAATAACAACCAATATCCGACATCAATATCACCTTAGATAATTGATAACATCTACTACTCTCTGTTCTCCACTGTGTGTGTATAGACGTGTGTGTGTGTGTGTGTGTGTGTGTGTGTGTGTTACGTGTGTACAAGATGTTTTAGGCTATTTTAAGTGAATCCTTTTTCCTCCAAACCTCAGAAAGTTGCAATGAAATCATGTAGCGTTCTTTGCAGTGCCGTGTGAGTGATGCATCTGTCCATATGTTCCCGTTGGGCAGCACTATGAATATTTCTGACCGGAAAAGCCTTCCGTTTTCTTCCCAGCTATGCTTTTTCTTACAACGAATTGAACTTGGCTTAGCAGCTAGTTATACGTAAGATGGAAGTACAAAATGCAGAGAGGAGAATAACAGGGTCAAGTTTTATCAGTGAATAAAGTGATGGAAGACTAATAATAACATAAATGAACCTCTCCTCGATATACCGAATGTCGGCGATGCAAACTGCTTTGTGGTACATTGATGAATTAAAAATGATACACTTCTGAAGAAACAAATAGTTTGAGTAATGGTAGCACAAAGATTACCGGAAACGAATGAGACAGTACCGCCCATCGATTAGTATGTAAAATGCTGTCAGCACGTTCACTCTCAATGCAAGCAATTTTTAATGTATCGAGCATTTCAACATTTGACAACTGCTCAATTAAAAGTAGCAGTACGCATCAAATCCAACCAGTCTAACTGGATTTTCAGGAAAAATGGGTAGAAAAAGCTCCACTTTTCACCTCGTATATAATGACTTTTCACGAATATCACATCCAATTCTACTTTAAAAACGGCTTAAAAGATCAAAAATTATCTTATGATTTATTGCCTTTTGCTGATTTGACCATATCACATATCACCATTCATAGAAATTGTGGCAGGATTCGACATGTCGAAACAATAATGTTTATATTCGACATGTTCCGGACAGAAATGGTGGAATTAAGGACAGCGAAATAGAGAAAAAATTACGCAGAAATTGCTGCAGTATTGCGAATTCAATTTTGTTCTTTTTCCTTTTCTCATTCATTTCTCTTTGGTCAAATAGATATAGCATTTCTTTACATATTAATTCCGTACTACTTTCATTCTTTTTGCTTAACCTGCCACAGTCGTACCAAGGTAACACATAACAAGGTGCTGCAAGTTATTTCCAATATCTCGTGAACTGTCTTGCCTTCACCCAACCATCTATTACACCTACCGACAATATTACGTAACTGAACGGTTTCACCATCTATCATTCATCATCTATCTCTTCCCCTCCCTCTCTCTCCTTCCCTATATCTTTGTATATGACCATTCATAGTTCTACCTCCTGTCTGCGTCTATCTTTTTATCCACTCGTTTTCATTTATCATCGGTCTATCATCTAATATCTCTCTAATCATTTATTTATCTAGTACATTGAGCTTTGCTACAAAAAAAAATCACAATTTCCAAACAAAAACTCCTGAAGCGAAGTTCAAATTGGCGATTGCGTAATTTATGGAATTCTTTCTTCTTCTTTCAAATTTACCGATATCTTTGAAAGAAGAGAGTAGGAATGTTTCGAAGTTACATGGTTACATGTTACATGGTAATTACATGGTAATTGAAGAGATGCGAATTTTTAACAATATCAAAGACTGTTATGGTAATTCTCCTTGGAGAACAAGTGAACTCTGAACCCTCTGGCCTATTCTCTATTCTTATTTATGAAACTGCCTATTATTCTCTGCTATAATAGGCAGTTTCATAAATGAAAATAATCATTTCCTCTGATAATACTATTTGTAGATCTAAGATTACCAATGAAAATTTCATTAAAAGAAGGAACGGAACTGAATGGAAAGAACGAGAAAGATGTTTATTGTTATTAAAATAAGGACCCTTCCTTCTATCTAATGTGAGCTCAATGTATCATACCGCAAGAATACAGGTTAAATTGATTAATTACACTTTACTCAAATATTTTTAGTTGTGTAATCTTTATGTAAACGAGTATCTTTATGTAATAGGTATCCTTATTGATTATTTATAAAGTTTTAGTAATTCATAATAACTTAAGGAATAACAACAATCAATTAGCAGGTGAAATCAGTTCTTAAATGTTAATTAATTAAAATGAAAATAATACCATTTCCTTTGATAATATTTTTTTCTACTACTCTAATAAAAATATATCGTTTGAGCAGCAAACAGAATCAATTAATAAATATCAATCATATCAACAATAATAATAAAAAAATATTAGTGAAAATGAATTGATAAAAACATGTTGACCAAAGTGGAGTGTAAAGATTTATTAATTCAGTAATAATGCGTAACGCATATCGATCATTAACTTTGTCGGAATAAAAGAACTTTAAAAAGACTTTACAGATTTGTTCATGAAAATTTGCTTGAAACATTTAACTAAATAATTTACACAATTCTATTAATTCGTTCAACTCCGTGAAAAATTCAAATAAGTTCGAGAAACTAAATTTCATTTTTTCGCCTAATATTAAAACCATATCCATTTGTCAGTTCTATCGGTTATTGAATATTGTATTTATCATAGTGACCCTTCGGTTCATTTTTACAGGATTTGCAAAGTGACAGATGAAATCACATCCGAAATTTTGTTTCATTGCTCCAACTTTTTTCAGATCATAATTCTACATGAAAATTGTTTCAACACGAAAGAATCAATCTTTCACGTAATTTTTTACTTTGACTTTAATCTAGAGAAATTGATAAATTCATTTTTTTGTTTTCATGAAATTATGGAACTCTCTTATTTCCCTTATCATTGGCATCATCAAAAAGATCAGGCATATTTATCTTCATGTTGACTATCATCGACAACGTTTCTAATAAAATAAATCCATAAAATATAGAAGCACATACTTGTGCATTAAGCGATACATTTTACAGGAACTTTACGTCAGTAAGTGAATAAATAAGGAGTCTGAAGTGAAAGCAGCAACGGGAAATGGAATGGTAGTGAACTAAACAGGCGATAGATCAGTATAAGCATCAAAGTACAACTCGAAGAAAAAGGATAAAAGGAATTTCTACAGGTAGAATTTCTTTGATTCCTTGTACCAAGATTCCTTGTTACAATTGGAATCAATGAATGAGAATTTTAAACAAAATCTAACGGAAAGAAGAAAGAGAATTAAAGAATGAAATGATTTTGAACTGCTGGATACGCTAATTGTGACGATGTTTGATTTCAAAATTGTTTAACAAACTTTCAGAAAATGTGTCTTTTATAAGCACTTTAGCTCTACGTATTTTTGATAGAGAAGAAAGTTAACGTATGATTTATTCACATGTTCATTTTATGGTGATATCATGAGATCGATCTCATTTAATTTTCATGGCCTTCATAGTTTTTAATCAATTTTTCATGTGCATCAATTTATTCCTTCCTTAATTTTTTCAAATGTATATTTTAATTTCTTCTACTATTAATTACCACTACATTTTGCATTTTTTACAATGCATGGATGATAAATTATAAAGAACTTTATAGTACCACAAATAACACCTATTTACATATATGTAGGTATCCATGCAACATTTTCCATATACGAAAACTTTTTCATCCAGATTCCATCCTACAAAACAATACAATAATAGCTTAATGCAAAATATAAAAACTAGAATTGAATGGAAGCAACAATAAAAATTCTGAAGTATTTGAAGAGAATTGACGAATGTTTAAACGAGATTTAGAAAGATTTAAGAATTCCAGAACTAGTTCTTTTGTCTTTTTAAGCAATGTTAAAGGGTTAATTGACAACAGTAGCAGCTAAAATCTCCTCCCTACTACATGCATAACATCTCATATTAAATCTTTATCCGAAGCAAACTTTTGAATTCAAGTATTTGGAAATGTTGGAATTGTTGTGAGAAAAGAAAAAGTTT
This sequence comes from Cercopithifilaria johnstoni, assembly GCA_916381525.1. Classification (NCBI taxonomy): domain Eukaryota; kingdom Metazoa; phylum Nematoda; class Chromadorea; order Rhabditida; family Onchocercidae; genus Cercopithifilaria; species Cercopithifilaria johnstoni. The sequence goes on along the minus strand of CAKAEH010001816.1, from coordinate 23,453 downwards.
AAAAAAGGCAATTTAAATGTTTATATATGGAAAAAAACTAATGCAATATATGATAGTTGCCTGAAAAATTGTGAGCAATGCCTTATGATGATGACAAAGGAATTAAATATAGATACTAAATTCTACTACCATTTCATAATAAATAAAAAAAATTCTGCGCTGTTTCATTATCTTTCATATTTCGCTTTACTTCACAATGCATTCCAATGCATTAGATACCGTTATTTCTTTCAATAGAAGAGGAGGGAAGGGATTGAATGTATCACCGGTAAGATAGATATTCTTCACCTGTATAGTGATTGAGGATAATTTCATATTTCCTTTGATAGTTCTTCCTTCGCGATCACTTAAAAACCAAGAGCGGATGTTTCGCGCTTTAGAATCATTAGCTTGTATGAATTTTTTTCTTCTACAGGATATTGTGTTTATTGGATAACAATTCCTAAAGATCAGGGATTACTGAAAATTTAAAAGTGCAATTTCCCTCTTTCTCATCACATTTATTTTATATGTAAAATAAAATTCTTCAGATCAAGTGAATGAATTAGTGAAGTTAAAATATTTCAGAATAAATCACTGTTCGATCTATTCAATTAATAATATTTAATATTTCCAATTGATGCAGCACTGTGAAACCAATATGGATTCGGCTTCCTTGTTTTTCAGCAATTTCAATAGTTAGGAGCTTCCCTACCACCAATTAACAATTGAGTGTTTACATTTTCAGACTTCCCACAATAGTTGAAAATTCTTCAATAGGAAGAGTTCTTCTATTCTCAACTATTCCAGCGTGTGTAGAAAGAAAGGGAATTTTTATATGATAATATGAGCAATGTAAGAAATGATTAAAGTGCCCGTTGTCACAACATTTCCTTCTACCATTGAATACAATTATCTATTCAATTAATATATTTGCTAGACTTTTCGTAAGGAAAAACGTCATTGATATGTTAATAACCAGATAATTATCATAATGAACGAGCAATTGCAGAATGGTAGCTATGAAGACAAAAGATTCATAAAAAATGATGAGCGGTGAAAACCATTATTGATAGAATTAAATTCAACTTTTATTTTGTATATAATTCTCAGGTGATGGCATATTGTTGATATCCAAATTACAAATTGACTTTTATGTATGGGATGGAGAAGTGTACGCTGCATATAGAATGACTTTCCACCAAAATATAAATTAATTAGCAGTAAAATCCACATAACGCGAAGGCCAATTTGCTGTACCAAGAATTCAGCGAATCACTGACCAAATTTTAGAAGTCATACATCCATGCAATTTTGTTTTCTTGTTATGGTGATGGGCAGATGGAAAAAATTGCTTATACAAATGAACAAAACTGGAAAATACATAAAGTTGCTAAAATTTTTGCATAAATATCCTAGCGATAAGTCATTCATTGATCAAGTAGGAAAACGAGTTTGATCATAGCTAAAGCCGAGTGCTGGTACAGAAGTAGCGATGAATACGGTGATGCGTAATGATTTATAACAAAGTTAATTGATATAACTTTCATTCGATTTTATTTTGAAGCTTAACCGCTCAAGGTACAAAGATGGTTTTACTAGTTCTAAACAATTACCACGAATCCATTTTGCACGACTGAAGAAACTTTCTTTGATGGATTTGGCTTAAGCGAACTCATTTTCCTACTTTACCACACTATCTTTCATGTATCTTAGCCAAAAAGATCTTTCCCACTCCTATTCTGCTGTTGAAAATTTCCGCTAACATAAACTCTAAAGGTCTCGAAAGTGGCTCATGAAATTGCCCAGAACAAAAACGCTCCGACTGATTCATCACTACTGCTTTTTTAGTAACCAAAAAGGATATGCTACAATTGTTCTCCATTTTTTTCATTGTAATACACATTTCGGCAAGTGATGGCATCCCCACGTGACATTGGAAATCAAATTCTCCAACCAAAAAATTTTTTCAGTCACCTATTAATTTTTGAAAAATTTTTACAGTAACTCCTTATTCATCACTGAGACGTCGCAAAATGTCATGAGCAAACGCCGATCATGAGAGTGATAAGAAATTGGTTCTAGAAGGTTTGCTAATATGCAAAATTCTTAAGACAAAAAATTTATGCAGTTCAGCGTAATTTTAGTCAAATCAGTATATAAACGAACACAAGAAATATGGTGCATCGGAGCGAAATGAAGATACACCCGTCCACCGGACCATTGGATTCATTGTATATTACATGTAATCACGATAGATATTTCCCTGATTTGGCGGACGATGACCGCGTGGGAACACTCTAGGAATACCGCTAGGTCTAACGGGACGGCTCGGTAATAATTCACGACCATACAAGGGATGGAGAGGATTTCCTGGACCAGGAAATGGGAAGGGATTTGGCATATATGGATTATGAGAGGGAGATTGGAATGGGCCTTCAGGAATATCAGGATCAGGGTTTCTCGGTCCGTATGTTGGATGTGGGAAAGATACGCGAACAGGAACATCGCAGTGAGAATCAGGTTCCAGTAGATTTCGCAAAAAATTAAGCTCTCGCGCATGTCGAACGTGCAACCTCTTGTATGCTTCGCGATATGATTCTTTTTTTAATATAGCAGCATCTCAAATAAAATCTATATTTGAAAAAAGTAATATTTTACTTCAATTTACAATGATTCCACTTTTTAATCAAATGAACTGAAGAAATATGATTTAAAAAGCCCAACAGTTACCTTTTCCAAAATCCCTTTGACAGAAAAGTTTCCAAATTCTTTCCATTCCTTGACCTCGGCATATTTTAAGAGCATATTTATTTGTTCTCTCTAATCGTAACACGCTCTTAGCATCCAACATTTCGAACAAGTATTCAGCTATCACTCCAATCCCAAGCAAACGTAAGAACGGATTTTCATCTAAAAAATTATTTTGCCATAAAGATACCATCTGCATTTGGTAATCCCAGAAGTAACAGCATAACAGCAATTATGAAGCTTGAAAAAATTATGAATCGCAAATTTGGTGCTTTAACAATCTCGCAGCATACTCAAGAAAGGAATGTTGTGCATCATTTAATTCCGAACTTTTAATTCTACCTTCTCAAAGAGCTTCTAATCGAAATTACATAGATATATAGCATAATTTGAATGAATGGATTTTGGTTGCCAATGAAAACCATTGTGAATAAGCACTTCAAATACTCAAATAGAAATAAAGCAAGGCTCTAGGTCAGTTAACGATATTTTCACAATATTAATAAATGTATTTAAATATTTTTAAATATATTAAAAAATGCAAGTTTAAATACTCACGCCCCAGTAACGCTAACTTCAGTGGTGAAACCAAACACTCGGAAACCTTCTTTTTCAAATCATTGCTTTTTTCCTCTAAAACAACTGGTTCTAGAAACTGCCGACCGGAAGGATGGTAAATGCTAGCAGTAGCGTGAACATACTTCACCAGTCGGTCATTGTAAACACGAAAATCGATCTCAACAACAAGAACTGAATCCGAATGACGAAATGTCCAACGCGTATCACCTTCTTTGTGTCCTACGCGCTGGAATCAGTTCAGCTTACAGAGGTGTTTTAAAAAATTTGAGTTAAAAGAACAGGTAAATTCCATTGCAAATGCCAGTTCAACTGAGTTAGTTATAAAATACAAAACAAAAAAGAAACAGTTGAATAAATACACCTATTTTCACTTTTTTTAGCATAAGATTTCACAAAAAATGTGAGCAACCTCTATTTCAAACAGAAAAAAAGAATTACTCAACTAACTTTATACCGTCTTATTCAAAAGTTTACCGAGATTGCAGAGTTAACTAACCACTCAGATACTTTCTGAAGTTGTGAGGGTGGATGGCAGCTGGCCGCACTATTTCTTTTCATCGCTTCTCCCTCCCTCCCTCTTTCCCGTCAGCGTTTCCTTAATATTTTCTTTTGATATAACCCACTATATTATTCTGACTGATCTGCCACTGGCTGTTGGAATTCCCGTCAGTGACACAAAAAACAGTGATATTATCATTCCAGCGGGTCAAGTTTTCTTGACACGTTTGCATCAATCAATGATGAATTGTAAGTCGTTATCACAAAATATTTGTATGCACCAAATTTATAATTGTGTGAGTGTATGAAGATCAAAATGATGAGCCCCTCTTTTTTATTAGGGCTTATGCTAAACCAAAATTAGTTCTAACTAGTGCAAAAACAAATCCTACTTCAAACCCATTTCGTTCCATTTCATCAAACACAACTTCGAAAACGGTTTCATTTTTTTTCGCATTATCCAAATTGCTACTTCCAGTTCTTGTCCAAAATTCTGAAGAGCATCCGCTTGTATCAGCAGAAAGCCTGAATAATAGAAAGAACATAACTGATGCTGCAGTGATATCCTTATACTGGAATTGAACTTACGATATGGCTTAGGAACGTTCAAAAATAATAATGCAACTAAAGCAATATTATCCTAGTTAACAACGTATTTTTCTAGAAAGAAATTTTCGTAAAATCTGTTCAAGATCTTTTCAAATTCTTGATTATTTCTGTGAGTAATACGGGTAAAGAAAAAGCAAGCAAAGCACGTACCCCTTTCCATTTACGACCAATCTTAGACGATCTCCACTAACGAATTCCATATCTGATTCAAAAAGCTTTGTATCATTTACCGGCAACTCACGACTACCGAAAAACAATGCAAAATCGCTGAAACCAAACTCAGGAAATTATCTTAGGAAATCAAATAAACCGTATATAACAAATCAAGTGAACTAAAACCCACCACTAGGTCACGGGAAGACGAAATCACCAGAGTTACCGGTATTCAGTACAGCTCTCTTTGGTATTGAGACTATATGCTGTGCAAGACGCACGTGGGCTCCTGAAAGATTCAACTCAGGCTAGTGGAAATTGGGAGTAGTTACGTAAATCCAAAGTTAATCTTACGCCCTTACCCACTTCCAGCAACTCATATAACTCATATTAGTCAAAAAATGTAAAACCATAAAACATAGGGAAAAATAACCACTTCCATACCATTTCAAATTGAACCGCTGGATTACTTGACGACGCAAAGTTGAGAAACTCCAATCATCTATCCCATCGAAGACCTCTATCTTGCCATCTGAACTCTTGACGCTCAATTTCATTATTCAATATCTGAGTTATTGCACTAATTATCTGGAATCCACAACATCTTTACAAACACAGAATTTTTAATAATACGCCGAACACGATCATACACTGAATTAAATCAGATCTGCTTTGGGTTAATGGAATAGTGCTTTTGGAATAAATAATATTTCCAAAGCATTTAGCTATTTTTACTCGATGCAAATAATTATCAAAAAACATCGATGAAAACAGCAAAGAATTAATCGAAATCAGAAACGAGCTTTCAAAAAGATATTCATTGCTGAATAATGACAAAAAAAACCAGAGAGACAAAGCTAAAAGCTTTATTTGTCATCAGTTCAACAATTTTTCGATTTTTATCGTATGGTGTTTTGAGTTATAACAGAACTTCAAACATCAGTGATATTAATTTGCTTGCCGTTCATATATAATACTTCTTTAAGTTTTAAAAAGATTCTGGAAAATCGTTTTCACTTTGAGCTATGGACATCTGAGCCAATTTACTCATATCACACCTGCAAAAAAAAGTTCATAGCTTACATAAATTTCACTTTATTGTCTGGTAACTTCTAAGCAAGCAATCTTATCGCTGCGATAAAAATTTCTTCTACAAACACAAACCATAACTAAAAGGTCTACCGTCTCAAATTATCTCATTCCACGTAATGGGATAGTTAATACCATCTGATCAATAGAACACTATGTATAAAAATACAGAATTCACAAAAAGGAAAATGTTTTAATTTTCTACAGCAAAAAACCAGTAACCTTGTAATTTCGCGTAAAGCGATGGTAGCATAAGAACCTGATGACAAAGAAAATTCTAAAGCTACCGCATGGAAATCGCCAGTTCCAATACTTTTTGAATCTATATCTCCTTCAAAATCTGTTTGCAGTTTTGTCCTGGCTTCAGGATAGGTCAATATTTTATACTTCACATTCTGAGGTTTGGTTATAAGAGGACGCATCACGGAGCCTATTGTCCATTCTCTAGAAAAAAAGCAAATATTTGGTAATAAATTAGTAGAAAAGCCTATTTACTTTTGCTCCACAGGGGAAATATTAATAAACATGCTTCTCTAATGCTTCGAACATCTCTAATGTTACGCCATCCTCAGCCATTATTTCTGCATACCAATCTCGAACTGAAAAAAACATTCGTAATAGTCGTTCGCCAATCGCTAGTTTATCTATCAGCAATTAAAAGTCAACTTTTTAAACATTCCAATTTCTCCATTTGATAAAACTGGTTAAAACTCGAAGTCTTATTAATAAAACGAACAAATTATCGTCTAAAAAATGTTAATTCTCTGTATCCATGCATAACAAGAACAGTGAATGGATTTTAAAAGAAAATTAAAGCAAACCTTCGTTATTGGGAAACTTAACAGATCCCGATATTAGAGGCAAAGCTACCTCTTCGTTTTCAAAATCTTTGATTACTTGACCTCGAAGATTTAAGTCACCGCTGATCGCATGAAATCCCTTGTTTTTTACACGTCGACTAACAACCTTTAAGCAATTCAAAATGGTATAAATTTTCAACTTATTACATTTATCATATTCTAAGAATACACACACATATGAAATCCTAGAGTATTTGTAACTCATTGGCTGCAATATTCAAAAAAAAATAAATAAACGGTGACATCATAAGATTACGCTAAGCTACGGCACTGAAAATAAGCAAATACCTTATTCCATAACAAGCTCTGGTAAGCATGAACATAAAGACTGCGTGTATTGCGAGCTAACTTTAACAAAGCACCGCGATAATCGCGTCTGTTCTTGCTAAGAGATGATAAAAGTTGCCCTTCGATGGTAGCATATGACTGAAATTACAAGGAACAATGAAGAATTGTTGTAGGAACCAGAGTATCCATCGTTTTATTTCCAAAAATTTTTAGTTTTTTCCCAGTTCATTGAAATTAACGCTGAAACGCTGAAACCACTGAAATATTAACATTCCCTATAACATATTGCTAACCATACCTACCTGACTGCCTGTGAGTTTTTTCAAAGCAAGAGAAGCGTTTCCTGATTTATTCCATTCATCTAGAGCTTCTCGAATACTTCCTGAAGATCATTAAATAAAGTAATTTCTGGCCGAAACAAACATCACATTTCTAAAGTATCCCATTAAAAAAAACACCTTTATCCACAGGAAACAAATTTCTACCTTGTGCATTCCGTGGTTTCAAAATTGCGTTCAAGGCAACTTCCCACTGCTTCTTTAAAATTGCAATACCAATTTCTGCGGTATTAAAAGCGCACGATCCAAAACGCTGAGTTCCAAAATAATTGATGAAACCGTTTGACTTGAAATCATCAATTCTATTGATCAAATCATTTTCGCTGAACGGATGAACATTTCTATAATTGCATGATTCTGTACTGAACACTTTTCAAATAGAAGCACGCTACGTTACGCTGAACAATTCCGATTCCGAACTTCGAAATCAAAAAAAGAAATTCATGAGGAAATACAAGAAAAAAACTAACTTTAAAGTAATTTAAGGTTAGACTAACCTTAAAATAATTTTGAATCTATTCCCCCAAAGATCACCCAATTTGCATGGTTTTGAACTTGAAGTAAAATCAGTAAGCCTTATGCCACGTAGCTTAGTGTTAAGCTCTTTCAATCGCTCAATTTCACATCGATACAATGATACTCGTTGTGTTGTAAGAGCTCGACGATCTTTTGTACCACAAATACCAAATGAAGAGCTTTTTATCCTAAATTATATTCATATGATATTAAGTATCCCGAACAAAAATACTGTACGACAAACAAAACATACCCCAAGAACTTAGAAATCACAGAAAGTGCATAATGCGTATCTTTGTTTTCTTTACATAATGTGAAATGAACATAATCGGGGCGATCTGCTGGCCAAGTCTTTCTTTTCCTATAATAAAAATAACTTTCGAAATTTTGAACATTCAATGAATTCAATGAAAATTAAGAAGATGTTAATTCTTTCAAAATTTTCATGACCAATACTGAACAGCAAATTACCTAGTTCGTTTATCCGGTACTAGAACTCGAATGACACTAGAAACTGTTTGTGAATCCAAAAGACCATTATATCGGTTGCGTATCCAGTCATGTATAAGGGTACGTCTTTGTTTATCCATACCCTGAATAAGTAAAATGAAGATAGAACAGATTCGTATGTTGATCACTGTGGTGAGCATATTAAAAGAGAAATTAAACAAGAAATAATATTCGCTCCAACTTCAGTTGGTATTTCGACAACGCTGATTTCATCCTTAAGAAGAGCATCAATTTTTGAGACCAGCTCTTGCGTGACAGCTTCTGGAGTAGAGATATCACTTACGTCCGTCCAGCTATTCTTTATTTCTTTACTCTCGACGATCGCTTCCGTTGTGCACGGTAAAGATATGTCTGAAGGAAGTATATAAGTCAATACAGTGAAAACCGTCTTTACGCAAAAAATACGACAAATGTCCTAATTATTCCTAATCAGTTCCTCTTATTTAATGGTGATACATTCGCTGAATATTGTAGTAGTGAATAATCACAGAAAACTTTTTGATCACATATAAATGCAATTTAATACATAATGTAAACAGTGACATGTGAAATAAGGGTTGACAGTTCGAACTGTATATAATGCCATAGTAAACAATACAAAAAGATAGCAACGAACAATCAATTACGAGGTAGTGTGGTATAAACTTACTAAGAACAGTTCCATCCGGGGTGATTTCATTGACAATAAAATCTGAATATAACTTCTTTATCGTACATTTCAGTTCATCTCGTTCGCAGCTCATGTATTCGGTGATAAAGAAATCTTCCTCCATTCCTGAAAGTAGACGTTAAAAAATTTAGTTATTAGGACAACTTCTAAATATCTGCAGCATTATTAAACTGCAATATACGTGATACATTTTCCAATCTTCCATTATTTTTACCATCAAGAAGATTTTTCCATCAAAAAACTGAAAATCACTACATTATTCGAAGTGACCACTAAATGCGAAATTAAGAACTTTTTGTTTGATTTGATCATGAAAACTCCACCAGATTTCACAAATACGCTAGGAAAATTCGGGAGGAACTTTCGTGACTTTTCTGAAGTAAATGAATATAGCATTAGTCGTCGAATTTGTCTTCCACCTACTCTATCACTGTAATTAATTTGGCATATCTCTCAACAAATAATTTTCTCTCCATAATAAACAGAGCGATTTGTCAGACGATACATACCACCAAGTAACACAACAGGTCGATGAATAGCAAATTCCTGCTAGACGGTATGAGCTGGTTTGGCAAAGTTTTGCACCATTTCTGGTGAGCTGTGGGAGGGGTGTAGTTTCAGGTATTAATAAATTGTGAGAGATCAAAGAGCTATCCATAAGAATCCTTCATTTATCTAAGCAGCCGGACAGCATGACATAGTTTTAAACAGTGACTTCATTTCTGCAAGTTATCTTCATATAGCGGTAACATTTTTGTGAGGCTAATTGAGTTGCTGGAAAATAATATTAGGATAAGCGACCATAAATACTGCTTGATGTGCTGCAACAGTAAGTTAGAAAATCTTGTAACAAACACTGATTGGATACCCTAGCCAGTTGACGACTATCATCTGATTGCCTTGACGTAAATCGTACATTTCAGCATATCATTACTGCTGTACCTATTACATTGTGGGTATTTTAGCAATAATGTTCTTTGTTTTTTCTTTATAGGAATGTAGTGAAAAAGTTCATTCGACTGTTTAGTACAAGAATTGGATAAAAAGTCCTTGAAAATCGATAAAATGCGATGTAGCGGTGAATACTGGATGACCAATCTGCCTCAGGAAGTTACTGAGAGACCCCTTGTTGGTGTTGCTATACCAGGTTTTTGTTTACTGATTAGAAAGTCTTTGTGTCTTAAGTTTTTGTCGATGTAAAAGTAGTAATTTATTCTTTAGTCATTTGTATTGATGATAGGTGAGTATCAGCAGTAATCATAATCTACCTAAAAGGGTTCCAGCTAGAGGCGTGAATTTATTTCTTACCTCATCATGTTTACTCTACATTCCAAAACATAATGGGATTGTATTGTTAAATGCAGTTATGCTGCTTCTATTTTGAGGATCACATGATTCGTTCACAGAACTACTGTTTGATAAATATCCCGTAGCAAATGACGAAGGTCGATTTATCCGAGGAATTGGCCGATTCCGAATTGTGCGACGCTTCATCCGGCGGTGGGCCACAACACAACGATATTCAGTGGTTAAGCAACTTCATGCGGGTGTACGTTACTTTGATATTAGACTCACAATACCGTTATCTGACAAAGTAAATGGAGTACGTGTTCTACATGCTCTTTATGGTAGCTGCATTGAACAACTTCTGTTATGTATAAATGCTTTCTTGGACAGTCATTCAAGAGAAATTGTCATTCTTGATTTCAACCATTTTTATAATTTTAATAGCGATAAGTATATCAAATTTTTGAGAATGGTGGAAAGTGTATTTGGTCGAAAATTATGCTTACGGGGAGAGGATATAACTAAAATAAGCCTAGTTAGTATGTGGCAATCGGGTTATCAAGTGATAGCCATATCATCAGAAGAAAGAAAAGCAACTCATCGAAGTACATCCTGGATGTGGGATTCTAGCTGTATTATCAGCCCGTATGCTAATGTGAATCGAAGAGATCAATTATTTAAATTTCTTAATCGAACAATACGAGATCACAGACAAGGTTCCAAGTGTGTGTTCTTTGTAACACAAGCAATTTTGACCGTAAAATGGTTTGATATCTTTATGCATCCATTTTCCACTTTTGAAAAAGGATACGCTTTGAAATGTACAGAAGAAGCCATTTCTTGGATTGCTAATTTTGATGAACCTTCTTATTTCAATATTATCATCTGTGATTTTATTGATCATTCGGATTTTTGTAATGTTGTTTTTTCTCTCAACATGTCGTCCAACAAGGATTTTCCGAACAATAATTGATCACTTCAGAAGGGAGTGGGTTGTAATTTCTTTTTCATGACCATTGAATACATTTTAGCAATATTCAGTTATCCTAGTAATATCCGATCGTTATGGATAGGAAATTAAAATATATAATATGTAGAAGATATCCGTTACTGCTGCTTATCTCAGAATGTACATGTGCAGATATCCTGATTTTGCTTTATTTCTTTCCTCCTTTTGTGTACAAAAAGCTTTTCTTCTTCATATATACCACAATGTAAATGTAACCGGTATCTAATTTGAACGGTTCAAAGTCTTTTTATCGAATTTTCACGCACAATTAGCAGTTATATCAACGTGAACGAAGTGTACTGATTGCATTCGTTATTTGTCAATATCCCTTATTTTATGGTCAAATTTGAAGTTCTTTAATGAATTTAATTGTTAAGAACTCCTGACAAAGTTGACAGTTGGAAATGCTTAGTAAAAGTATGACAATACTTTTATTTTGGAAAGAATTGCAAACATTAGAGTGTATTAAATCCTGAAATTCTTATGCGTAAGTGCTGCAATTCCATCATTTTCTTTTCTAGACTTTTGCACGGTTGATGGGTTTGGTTTATTCTGTAGCACTAATTTATGACCGGCGCATTTTGAAATGTTGGGAAAATGCTTTTACATTATTAGTGAAAAATGCCTATTAACATATTTCAAGATGCCTATTGACACAATTATTGTTTAATCGATATATCCACAAATTATTGGATAATACCCACAATTATTGCTTGGTCGATGTTGCTTGTTTTCTCTCTGGGGACTTAGTGATGTATTTTCCTTTTACATTTAGTCGAGTTTTCATATGTTGTTGCAAGACGTGTGTCTCCTTTGATCGTGATGTTGAATTGTATTTAAATTAATTTACATAAGAAAAAATTCATCGTTTATTAATGATAAAAGTGAATGAAAGTTTCCGAGTAATTTGTTTCACGTAAATTAAAGATAATTTATTGCATTAATTGAATTGACGAGTAAGCATATTGTAATGGTCAATAAAGTAATTGCCATGGTAACGAATTACTAGCTGGCACCATCTGTCCTTCCCTGTGCTTCACCAGTCCTGTGATTCTGGACTTAGCACAAGCAAGTGTGGCCGATGTCGTCAACAACTCATCAGTTTGCAGATTATTTTACACCACATATTAATGAATTATATATACATCTTCCCAAAGTTTAGTGGTTAATCTCGTTGCTGAAATATCATTCCTAGATTTGTTAACCTCCTAATCCCATTCCTAATGCTGCGTTCGTGCTGCTCAATTGGGAAACGTTCAAAACGCGGAGAAGAGTATCACGTGAATAATGACCACCAGCAATATTCGTGGTATTTAATTTTATTATTAATTACCAGCTTAATACTCGATCATTATTTGTTGAAATGATATGATTGGTCAATGTTATTGAGATAGCAGAAATATAATCAAAAATACCATCACGGAAGGAGGTAATCGCTAATGAAGAAGAAAGTGATCAATCAACAATCTCATCAAAACGATGTGTTATAGAATAGCTGAACCAGTCGACACATGCTAACATCTCAGAGGCTCAAGAATATCCGAATCTTAATCATGTTACCATTAAGTATTTTCGTTATTGCGCAGTCCATTTAGAATTTGTCACAACTTTTTTCTCTGGCCTAAGTTAAAATGAGCTATTTAAAAACATATTTTATTGAGCACGCAACGACCATAATAAATAAAAGGAGCCTATAAAGATGACAAATAGATTGTCACGATATGATACAATTATGCTTCATATATTGTCGTGTTTATAAATATGATATCATAAGTATTCCAACTTAAGTGTTAATGATTTTAATGGATATCTTAATGTATTGGCGCCGTTTTTTTGTTGAACATCAAATTTTCCAAAACAAAAACTTCTCCCCTTAATATATTCAACACACCATATTTATGCATTATTATTTCTTGTTTTGTTCAATCCCAAATAAATTTAGAAATTGAAATATATTTGAAATGTTATGTTTGTGAAGAACTTCTCTCCTTTGTCATCTACTGGAAGTTTATTGTAAAGTAAATGGGAGTTCAATTTTTCTAAATGGATTTATTTAATAAATAAATCATCATTATTTTCCCGGATGAAATAGATGTTGAAACAATAAGCAATGTGTATGTAGAAATTTGGTGTACTTCAATTTTTCGTTTTTCATGTATTTTCATTTGTTTATTAAGTAATCAATTAGTGATTCAATTAATTTGTATTAATTAATTTCAGTCTACAGGTCGGTTTTTCTAACTTTAGTTAGCATATTATTCAGCATGAATTTTAATATATATATTTTTTAAAAATGTTTAAGATAAACATTATGTTCATTCATGTACAATATTTTGTATATTTGTTGTGATCTTACTTGAACATATATTATATAGAAATTCTTTATTGAGAACTTAATCTCTTACATAGGTAGGCCTTGCAATGCTTTATAATCCACATTTCTAATGTATTAGAATATGAAATCAATTAAATTGAAGTCTGCCTGCTGTTATCTTTTATACATAAATTTTTTTTTTTGGAGAATTCTTTTTCAAAGGATTTATATATTTTAAAAATATTAAGTCTAAGTATTACTTCATCAAAATAACAAATTTAGGGATAAAGAAAAACCCAATCCAGCAGATTATCATTTCGTCAATCTTTATGATGAAATTGCAACTAAATCAGATGGTCAAATTATCGGAGAGCAATTTATTGTCGATAAATGCAAAGTTAGTTAAAATCTTTTTAGATAACAATGATAATAATAAAAGGAAGGTAAAAAAAGAAAAGAACATCCTGAAAAGAGAAAAAAAGGCTAGATAAAGTAAATGATCAAATGTTGGAAATCATTTCAGAAATGTTGCATACTATTGCTTGATCACTTGGCTGCAGTGAATATTGATGATTGCGAGGAGTGCCTCATTGTTACTGGCCCTTGCAGCGGAAGGTTAAGTAAAATTTTAACTATTTCCTCATGTAATACTTTTTGTCCCAATTTCTTTAAGTATGACAAAATTTACTTGTTTTGAAAATATTTGAAATATTCCTAATCGAGTGATTATATCTTCTAAAAGAGTGCATATCATGCTGAGCATGATGTTGGAAGTATAAGATTTGTTAAATGTGTAGGATAAGCCTATCAGGTACAGCACGTAAATCCGTATGTTATATCACAGAAACAAATGTAATGCCCACTCAGCCTTTATGATAATTCATGAAATTTTTCAAGTGCAAAAGTTTAGTGTGTTTATCCGAGACTGCAAGAATATCACATTGTTTACTATTTGTCAACAATTCCGGAGTAGAGATTGCATTAACATTGATGTATTCCTGTTCTGCACTACGAAACCAATTATCGAATCAAGTAAATTGATGCGATTTCGATCACTTGCTCTTTATTACAACAAACTCGAAGGTTTGCTTTTAAATTCTAGTTTTGGAGCACTTTTTTATTATAACGGAATTTCCCAAATTTTTTAGATTTGAAAGGTTTTAATCTTCGGAAAATAATCATAATAAGTATTCGCAAGTGGAACCAGGTACCATATAAATGGTACCATACTTTCAGAGCATATGATGAAAGCATCACTAAGCCCGTTCATTAATAACTGGAATATTGTACACGATTTTACACCCGAAAATGTTCCTAATTTTGAAATTTGCTTAACAGTAAGTTCTAGTCTGATATATTGAGACTAATTATGTATTTTTTTTGAATATCATAGAAAATACTCTCTTCCAAACAAAATGGAGAGTATTTGTTGTGCATGTTTCAGTTTTATGATGTTAAGGGAATGCGAATCCGATTCCTAACCGAAGCCGTTAACTGATTAACGTCGCTTTTCATATGTTGATTAATTTTCGTAGAAAGTTTTTGGCAGGTTCCCCATACTGAACCACATTGATATTTAATATTTTCAGTACAACAACGAATCAAACGTTGTGCGACTCTTTTTTAGGAATACGATGAAATTAACAAGATGGATATGGTTAAAAATATTGACAGCGTTAAATTTACCGCTGAACTATCAGTTCTTCCCTTGTATAATGTTGCAAACAAAGTTACCGGCAAGGTCAGACAAATTAATTTTCAATCATCGTAATAAAGTATTTTGAAGAAAATGATTGGCACATATCAAGAACGAATTTTTTTTAGTATTTGAGAAATTTTCACAAAATTTTCGAGAAATTTTACAGCCTCTGATTTCTTTTGATATTATAGAAATTGCTCATCTTATGTATGAAGCGAGATAACGAAGCTTTAGCTTCATTTTATGGTCGCATATTAAAATTTTTAAAAGAGATATTAGCGCGAGGTGCACAGCTTATCACAACCAGAGATATGATAATTCGAAAAAAGGAGTTTCCATTTTTGTCTATATCCAAGAAGGATGTCAAATTATTAGGTCAGTAAATTTCCATCACTGCATGGTTTATTTTATATACTTTGAGAAATGACAAATAAGCTTAACCACCACATAAGAAATTTGTTTTTGGTGATGAATTCAATAAATTAATGTCAAATAAACAAAAGCATAACCATTCAAGATTTTCAAAAATCGTTAATTGTTGCGTTATTCAAACTACGCCAAGAAATTCAACTTTAGCAAGGAAATAATCATTAAATATTATTTAGATTAAGCTATTGTTTATTCTCTGATTGTAGGCACTTTTGGCTTTATACACACATTTTGGTGAGAGCCAGAACCTGAAATATGAAATAATCCAGGTAGACTGGTAACGCTGGAAATAGCATGGAACCGAAAACAAATTGAGGAAAGTGTTCGGATGGTAAACGATATGGTGGAAGTTGTGGAAGACAGCGATTTCGAGCATCATCGAGAAAATCTTTATCAGTTTGCACAGATGCAAACTGATATCTGTTAAGTATAACTAATAGTGCCTCTTTATTTCATTTGATATTATTAGCGATTGATTACAAAAAAAGTGACAATATTTATGACAACTGAAATGCATCAGCAAATTTTAAAAATGAATCGTTGCGTCTTATGGATGGGATAGCTTAAATGATGTACAGTTCTTACCGGAGGAAAGTCACTGCGAGCATTGCTAAACCAACTAATTTTTTGATTGCCTCCTCCGGTTTCGACTCCATAAATCCCGAAAACACATCAAAAAACTTACTGATAGTCTTTCAATAAAACAACTCTTCCCTATCAAAATGCCTCTGAACCGGTGTCTTGCATTGGATCCGCCAGATTTGGTTCCACAATAGGAAGTGAGTTCCGTGGGGGATTGCTTAACCTTGGTTCTTTATCTCATTTATGGCTCGTGATTACTATCTTTTGGATTATTTGCGAATGGATGGGAATCTGGAAAAGTAAGGGAAAAGTGAGATGGAGGAGGTAGGGAAGGAAGAGGTGGGAAGGATTGTTCCGATGGACAGCTGTAAAAGCGTATAACTATGGATGATCTCGTCAGCGATAGTTGAAGCTTCTCGCTTTAGTCCCACTTCAAGTCCATCTTATTTCATCGCCATATGTGCTGACCAACACTAAGCTATCTTTCATCGAATTCCATCCATTAATTTCTATTGATAAAGAAAGTCTTTTATTTTTATTCCTTCGGAGGTCACTTGTTTCGGAGAAAGTTGAAGAACTTTTAGTTACTTTCCGAAAGATAAAGTTTTCTCATTGAGTTTTTTTGCCATCCAGTTCCAAACCAAATATTTAATAATTTAGTTTTTTTTTCTCTTTCTCTTTAATCCGAAAATATTGCTCTTTTGCGCACGAAAAGGAATCAGTATATTATCCATAAGCTGTAAATTCGGCAAAAAGGCTAAAATTTTGATCTTTTTGAAGAAAGAAATATTTTTTTATTGTTTGGATCTATCATTCACTTCGGTTATAAAAGCATTGTTCTCATTTGTTTGTTTTCTGGAAGGCCTGCAAAAAAAAGAATGTTGTAGCAGTTCAGAACAGTCATTTACTAAAGTACGTTAGGCTCAAGTTTCAAGTTTCCAACAAGCCTAACAACGGAGGAATGAGACAGATGGTACCGTTCCGTTATTTGATCAACTTTATTCAGTTATTGGCTAATTGTTCCATATTTATTCGGGAAATATCATACTTTAGGCGCTGACATGCAGTATTTGCACCACTTCATGCATCTCATATGCAGTAGTCTATGCATAGTTATTTCTTTTAAAGTTATGGCAGCTGTACAATACAATTATCTAAAAAATCGAAAATTGGAAAACTGAAATTTCGTACGTCATTATTCTCTGCATGCTTTTATGCTTTCATTCATTTCCATTTCTTTTTCTTTGATGAGAATATCTCCAATTATTCTTTCACTATTCTTGCCGCTGGATTGTTTTAATTTGCCTTTCTGAAGTTCGAATTGTCAATAAAACTTGCAGCAAAGTTGCTCGAAATAAGATTGAAAATTGCAACACTTTGCTAGTAGCATGTTTAGTTTTTTCCTTTAGTATAGAAAATATTTTCTTTTGCTTTTTCGAAATTGTTTCTCTTTTGATGATCTTCTTTCTTGGAAAGTGAATGAAGAAAAGATTGAAAGTTAAAGTGTATGATTCCGTAGTAAGCCACCTTTTTTCTTCATCTTAATTAATTGAAGTTCAATATAAGAGTAAGAAATAACGGCAATTTATCAATTTCAATTTCAATGTATCATAATTTGAGCCATTGCTCAATTTCTATTTTCACCGTTCCTTTTCTTCTTCCTATCTTTTTTAACTTCTAGAATATTCAATAAGTTCTTTATCAATTTCAGAGAAAAGAACAGAGAATTCATCTCTTTTTTGGATTTCATTTCCATTAAAAAGTACACTTAAATCAAAAATACTTTTATCAACTTTACATTTATTTCCTTTCCTATCCGAATCTTTACTTCACTTAGAATGCACTATACTTATTCGCTATGGCAATTATCACATTCATATTTTTTTCTCCCTTCTCAATTTGAAATAAATATTTTGCAAAATTGTTGGCACTCTATGGAATGAATTATAAAGAAAAAAAGAGATTCATATATACATCTACTGATAAGTTAACTTTTTGACACCTTTATCATATTTCATACCCATCCATTCTATCCTCATTATTTTGGTTAATTAAATTCATTTTATAAAATAATTAAATAAAATCGTGTTTCTGTCACAAACATTATGTGTCTTTTTCAGAGGGAATGAAGGAAGATGCCGTATTTTGCCTTGGCTTGCAGCAAATATTTTTCAAACAAGAAGATTCTATTGCCGAGAAAGATGTTATATTTCGGCATTACTACGAAAAGGCTTTCAATATTTGTTGCCTCAGCACGGAAAACTTTACATCCTTTTCAAAATCATTAGATATACTCCGAATGACGTCATTAACTTCTATTGAAGTTGATTGTAAAGAAAATTCTTGTTCCATAGGGATACAACCTAGAGAGCATAGGAAGTTAAAGTTGTGTACTAGCATCATTTTAATTTTCATTCAAATTTTTGACTTCAGTTAAGTTCGAGCATATTATTTAAACTAAACTAACGACAATATTGTTTCATACAATGGTAAGAGGCAACCAACTTATTTAGTTTCATCAAGAGAGAGAAAAAGAGAAAACAAGAATAGAGCAGATAAGAGTTATACTAGAGCTTGATACGAATATACTTGTTTCTTAGTCTGAAAGTGTTTTGCGCTTCATGTGCAATCTACCATATTGATCTTGATGAATATTTGGAGGCTAGAGAATTTGGTGAAAACATTCTTCGTCCATTTAAAGAGTTGTTCATCAGTGTTTGTGAAAAGTTTATTTTCTTATCGTTCATTATATGAATCAATTTATTTAATTCCCCATGAAAAGCACATTTGTCTGAATGTGGATAGCTTGTTATAATTAATGAAATTGAGAGACTTAATACTCCTTCGCCGAAATATTTCCATAAATCATTACTGCTGTTGTGTCAATTGTGCGAAAATTAGATTTGTTGCTGAATGAAATCGAAAATGCAAACGAAATGATACCCAATCTGATATGTTGTTTTTGCAGTAAAATATTTTGAAGCACAGCATTTAGTAATAACATGCAAGTTGGCTTGAAGCAATAAAGCGACGGAAACAATTAAGCCGGAAATTTCATTTTCCTTTTTATTGTCCGTTCTTATTGTTTCTTTACTTCCCTTAAAAGGTCTCATTCTAAAATGAAAAAATCAGGGAAGCAATATTCGGTTAGGAATTGGAAGCATTGTAACTTTTTATTGCTGTTGATGAGGCGATTTATCCAAGCTTGACAACTTTGTAGCTTTATTATTTTTCAATCAATAAAACTAATTGAAAATAACGTTATCTCAATGTTATAAACAATTGGCTTATCTGCTTATAAACATTAGTAAAGCAAATTGCTCATATTTCTAACAGAAAAAGCAATATTCTACTTCAGGAAATCATGAAAATGAGAACTAATAATAGGTAATTTTTGATAGAATTGTGAAATCGATTTTAGAATATGAACAAATTCGCTAATTGTTGTGATACATTTTATCTCTCTTCAATGAAGGGTTGTTATAATGCATAAAGCGCTTTTTCCATTATTTCATTGTGGTTGGTTTCGGAGTATTTATAATAGCTTAAATAATTTTTAACTCCTTTTTTCTTTAGCTCTATAGTTCTAGTACAATTGGAATTCTTTTAGCTAGTTCAGATATGGAAGAACTTGATCGCATGGTTGCTTGTTGTTAAGATCCATTGGTATGTTAGGCCGGCTTTCATGTTGTTGCACTCCCAATAATATTTCTGCAATGGTCAGTTTTAATTATTTATTTAAGGGTCTGAAGTTTCTTAAGTACCTTTATGCAGCACAGCAAATGATAGTGGTCGACCACTAAAAGCTTGGTTGTAAAAGTGCTACAAAAGCAGGGAGACCAATATTCTCGAAATGTATGCTTGAATAGAACTAACAACCAACTTTCAGCCATAAATAATGTTTTTATGATTATAGTGGATTACATTCATACAAAAGATCAAGTCTTTTATTTGTAAATAATGCCTGGTTGTCCAATGTATTTTGTGAAAAATTGTACTACTGTAAGCTGAATCTGCAGTTTAAAAATATTATTTTCATTCCCTTGAATGGTACTGATCAATTTTAATTTTCGTTTTATTATATAGTAATCTGATTCATACATATATCATCTATCTTTATTCTCCATCAGTTTTTAAAAATTCTTTTCATCATCACTTATATAGTTTGTTCTACATCATTCCTTTCCTCTTTTACCACTTGTTACTTAAATTCCTAAATTAGTTTTCTTTTACTTTGTAAGTTGCATGATTACAATATAGCACTTTAAAAGCCTCATTCACCTGTTGGAGAACTTTATCTAAAGAGTTATTGAATTAAGGAAGATTTTCCTCTCCAAAATATCCACCTTTTAAAATTACTTTTGCTCTATGAAAATAATTATCTTAGTTCTGTTAGTATTTGGTCCGCTGATTGTAATGCATTTCATTGGTTGCAACAGTTTTTTAAAACGTCATTCTTCGAGACTTGCAGTAAGATATTTCATAATTCCGTTCATTAACGCTAAATTTTCAAGTGAAAAAGAGTGTAGTTGCATGTGAAATATGAACTTAATAAGATGCGTTATTATCATCATTACAGGAAGAGAGAAAAAGGATAAATAGATTGCGTTGGAGGGTGTGAAAAGGATCATGGATGAGGCGCAGTCAGTTTCGGAAGCAGTAGGATCGATGAAAATAAAAACTTGATAAGTTGCTTTTTTGGAGCGTATTGAATGGCGGACAATCAAAGTTTCCAGAAAACGGATAAGCACCAATTCGATGTAGTACCACCGCCTTCATTTGAAACAGATGAAAAAGAAAGACAACGTCTTTTTGGTAAGTGTTTTGAAATCGGACTTTAATTCGCTGCATTGTAACTTCATACAAAGTTCCTTAAAAGTGCAATAGGTTTGATTCGACTCCTTTAAGCCTCATTTTTATTGGATTTGAACAAATACTCTGCTTATTTAAAATCCACAATTATGAAGAAGTTTATTTCTGAATTTCATTTACCAAAAATCTGTTGGTTCTGGATCATAACCAGCAAACATTTGCAGAACAGGGTTCTTCAGTTCATCAGTTTGATAATTTGCCTGAGGTAACAGAAGATGCTGTGCGGGCGGCATTGCGAAATGAGACAAAACGTCACAAATATTGGAAAGCTAGTGCTGTCACAAAAATGATAATTAATCGGATCGACAGCAGTGCCTGCTTACATGTAAGCTTACATTCTTCGTATTACGGCAAGTTAATTATGCATTTAATCCAGTTGATTTTGTGAGTTATTTACAAAGATTAGTGGGAAGAAATTCTAAAAGTTACGAATTTTTCTTATTATTAGGTAAAATCAGATTCTCTGCTGTGGCAGTTCATTTTTCAGTAGTGGTTAAATCCCTTAGCTATCACTTTGAGCACAAAAAAGTGCTATAGCGCTTTGAAATACAGATCATAACATATTAATACTCGAAAAAAAAAGGCTTAACATTTCAAACTATATCATTTTTCCGTTAAAATTTTATGAATAACGTTATTAGTTATTCAGCAAAAATTGTTTCGAAATAATATTTTGCATTTAATGGTATTGCTTTTGCTCAATTAAGTATAAGTCAGAAATCTGCTGTGTTGCCTCTATTTCCAAAATTTCTTTCATCATCCACACGACCATGAAAGAAAGTAATGATTTGCAGATAAAGAACTATTTTCAGTATGTTATGGAAAGCTTCACTGAAATGCGAAGTACGAGCAAAGCAGTAGAAGGTGTCACGCTTGGACAGTTTCTGCAGCAACAACAAAGTGCTTTTGGCACTGTAAATATAGGTTCAAATCCATGGGACTATGCGATGGACCCACCTGAAGATTTCGTCGCACAGGTTTATTTTCTCTCGTGAACTCTACCTATCCTCCAGGCTTCCTTCGACTTAACTTTTTGAACAAAGGAAGTATTCGTTCTGTCCTTTCCCCAGCCCGACCTGTATGAAACTGGAATTTTTCATTTCATAATCTAAGTGAAAACCAGTATAAATGTTGTAGGTGAAAGTGTTGGAAATGCCAGGCACAAGCGAGCTGATGGCTTGTCATTCCTGTAATGCAGAAGGTTTGACACACTGTTTCTATTGTCGTGGTTATGGTACTGACAAATGCACCTGTTGTAGGTAATCTTGCACATTTCGTCAAAATTTGTTGCAAGAAATTTGGGCAAAATTATAATGACATATACTGAAAATGCATTGCTTGAAAACATCGGATGGTAATCATGTTTTAAGCTACTTAGCAATATTCAGCAAAAAAACTCTGTCAAGGCTCTAATGATATGTGGCTGCATGCAGGACACGATTACATTTTCGAAAATCTGTGACGCTGATTATTAAACCATCCGGTCAAATTCAATGGTGGGTTAGGGTTTAGTAATTTTTAGACATATTAACATTGTTTAATGATAAATCGCATATGTTGTCTCGTTTCGTTAATCACAATTGCAGAGGAACGGGTATGAAAACAGGAGTCGCTCATCCAGCTATTTATACCCATCCGATGGTTGCTGCCTTTCCTCATGTCGGTTTTGAATATTTTGAATCTACTAAAAATTGCTATTAACTTTCTGCAATTTATTATTTTTTAAAGATCAAAGATTTCTTCTTATAGTTGCTGGATGAAAAAGCGAATATTATCATAAGAACAATATTACTAATTGTAAATCTCATGTACTTTCAGTCGGACTTGAGTCGAGGTTATCCAGGCTCAGGTACTGCCATCGTACGGCCTACATCAGGAGGTCTAGCATATGGCGTAGGTACACCGGTCCATTTTATGACCCGAGCTGGGGTTCCACCACCCGGTATCGGTCATCATGACTTATGCCACTTCTGTCAAGGTCGCGGCATTCGTGAGTGTTCTCGTTGCAAAGGACATGGGAAAAAACCGTGCTCAGCATGTGGCGGAAGCGGCAGTATACGAACTTACATCAAACTACGAGTGCAATTGTAAGCTGTTTCGATGATATGCTTCTACTGTTTATAAGGTTAGGCCAAATGAACTTATATTCCCCAGAAGTGCAAAATCTGAGAATTTACTCTATTTACAGTGCCGTTGAACACAGCGACTATTACAGTCCTTGCGATATACCCGAGAAAATGCTATCAAAAGTTGGCGGGAAAGTGATTATGAGTGAATGTCAGCCCTATGTATGTTTTCTGTGGAAAGTATATTTCATGTTCAGTAACCACCAACTTTGACCAACAAATGGATAAAGTTTGACAACTAACATTATAAACCTTGCTCAAGAGTTTGTATTTAGAGCCATGGAGTAATATATAT
>CAKAEH010001815.1:0-27546 GCA_916381525.1 Cercopithifilaria johnstoni | reverse complement strand
AATACAGAAAAGATAAACATGTTGGAACTGAGCTAGTATAGTTGGCCTTGGTGACCGAGCATTCATTGCTCTCTGTTGTTCACGTCCAAAAGTTCAGTTGATAATAGAGCACAAAAATAAAATTTGACCATTGTGTAAAACTGTCTCCAACATCCTTCATCTTTTTCATTCTTCAAGACAGTTAAAAAGAAAGAAAATGTAAGACGTAAAAAGTTTCTCTTTAAAATTTGAAGCAAAAACTGAAATAATCACATTTTTGTGAGGGATGATAATTTTTATTTCTCTCTCTCTCCCTCTCTCTCTCTCTCTCTCTCTCTCTCTTTCTTTTTTTTTCAAAATGATATCATCGATTAAAAAAAAGGACAAAGGTTTAAGGAAAAAAGAAAGAGAAAATGAGGAAAAATTCAGCTGTTAGTTTGATTTATCATTCATTCATACCACCTCTGAAATTATATTTGACTGATTTTCTATTTACTACGACGATTTCCTCAACCTTCTTTTTTTGTATCGTTTATTTCGTCAATTTTTCCTTCTTTTATCAATCTAACCTACCTAATCATTCCTTACTTCATATATCAAGTTGTTAAAGGACTGTTAGAATTTTGTCTTAGTCAAAATTCTTCCTTTCATTCATTCATTCATTCATTCATTTCTTCATTCCACTCAATCATTCACCGTCTAATTCATTCCTCCATTCATTCATTCACTCATCTAATTTATTCATTCATTCATTCATCTATTCATTCATCCATTCATTCTTTCATTCATTCATTCATTCTTTCATTCATTCTTTCTTTCATTCATTCATTCATTCCACTCAATCATTCACCGTCTAATTCATTCATTCATTCATTCATTCATTCACTCATCTAATTCATTCATTCCACTCAATCATTCATCGTCTAACTTCATCATTTTTATTTCCTAGAATCATATCTTTAGTTCATTTTTTCCTTATGGCACAATTACACTTATCATTAAGAGAAAGAAATTGTCGTATCTTTTTTTTTTCCGGACGGAAATGAAACCGATCATAGGATTCATGACACTGGCACTCATTTCTTGTCTTTTCTTTTTTTTCAAAATTCCTTTTAACCTGAAAATCCGGTTTCATTGATCACATTTAACTCCGATTAACGATGACAATTTAATCGGTGGTATTGTTTTGAAAATGCGTAATAGTGCAAAGAGTATGTTAGAAGTTATCCCGCTCAGATGCAATTTCGAAAAATTTACTTCATTTCTTTGTTTTTGAATAAGAGGAGGAAAAAGTGATCTGTATCACATGATATGTTCTATTGAGAATCAACCATATGCCTTCTATTCCTTCACCGATTTTTTCCCTTCTATTTTTTTCAAACTATTTTATGCAAATTGTTGACTCATCACCAGCTGGATCGTTATATGACACAAAGGATTACGAAGTGTTGTCCTATCTTTTCCATTATTAGAAATTTCAATGTCTTGAGGGTACCAAATGTGTTTGTGTGTCGGTGCATGTATGTAGCGGATGATCAAACCGTGTCACTTCGTCCTTTTCATCCTTTAAAAGGTGAAATGCCGACATTAGAAGAAAATGGTCTCCAACTTCCAGGTTTTTTTTTTAAATTCATCAAATTATACAACCATGTAACCGTCGTATTTATGTTTGACAAAGAAATTTGCCATTTGTTAAATGTTCAATTGTTTTAATACAATAGGTATGTATATATATATATATAAAGTAGTATTCCGTAATAATATCCGATAACATTTAACTTATCCTTCATTTCTTAAGATACATATGTTTGTTATTCTTTCTTCTATTAACCGAATGGGTCCTTTCCACTGATTCCATTCTACAGTATTCAATTAAACCATTCCATTAAATGATATCCAAACCAATATACAACAAACAATACGCTGCTCAATAATTCCAGCTGTTTCTTATAAGGCATTAGAAATTACTATTATGTGAGAGAAAATGAGAGGATAGAAGAGGGAAAAAAAAGGAGGAAAGAGGTCGCAGGAGGGTGTATGATTCTAATGGTAATTGTGAAGGTCGCTAACGTAGATCCGGTTGAGTGCGACCTTTCCACCCTTTCCTAGTCCCTTTACCATTCGTCCATTCGTCCTGATCATCTCCTTTACTATTACTGTTAATATTACTACTTACTACTACTGCCTCTCTCTCTCTCTCTCTCCTTCTCTCTTCCAGTCAATCTTCCACCATGTTTCCCTCTCTTCTTTCTCCTTCTTCACTTCAATGTTGAACAAAGAAAAGGAACGGAAAAAAAAATTGGAAAAGAAGCGAAACAAAGACCGTTTCTCCCGCCAATGAGCAAAGGCAAAATGGTGGGAGATGGAAAGATAGAAATGGGAGAATGATAATGGTTTGTTGTGGCGCTGAATGGTATCGAATCGCCGATACAAGGAGC
Organism: Cercopithifilaria johnstoni; assembly: GCA_916381525.1. Classification (NCBI taxonomy): domain Eukaryota; kingdom Metazoa; phylum Nematoda; class Chromadorea; order Rhabditida; family Onchocercidae; genus Cercopithifilaria; species Cercopithifilaria johnstoni. The sequence goes on along the minus strand of CAKAEH010001815.1, from coordinate 25,129 downwards.
ATCCACCGGGTCAATATTCAGATTGACATTGCGGTATAGGCAACAAGCCTTAAACCATTGAGAATACTGTTTAACGGAATTTTAATCCACACCTAAACTGTAACCTAACCCAATCTAACCGAAGATATGGATGGATGCATGGGGAGAATTGTAACATGATAAAGTAGTGCAGGTAATGGTGAATGATCGGAGGAAATGAAAGAAAGAGAGGGTGGCGGTAGTCTTCTCTGCCTATTATCAATTCCTCACAACAATCGCCCCATTTCCCTCTTTTTTTTTATCTTTTTTTATAGTCTTTCAGTTTTTCTTTCCTTCCAGCCGACTCAATCCTGTCATCAACTTCCATCTTCTCTTCTTTTCCCTCTCCCAGTGCCTCATTCCCGGTAGTTATCCTATAACCCCTTAAATTTTTGTCCCATCCCTTTCCCGTCTATGCCTTCCTTTTTTTATTCATTAAAAAAAGATCCGAGCAATAAGAATTGACTGGCTGCGCAAATGTGCGTCGGTTGTGGTTCGGTTGAGTGCTGTCGTTATTTGTGATTCATAGATTCCCCTGCTAATATTGATATCGATAGATTACGATACAATGGTATTCGTGATTTTCATTGCGATTACGATTGAGATTATGATTATGATTACAACTTACTACCACCACTCGTAGTATTATTATTATTACAAACCAATAATAATACAACTGCAAAATAGTTCATTTAAAATATTAAGAGTGTTGGTTAGTAATTTGCTAATCCTGTCGTAGTATTATATAGTATCGTTATCTGGTTGTTTATTAATTCAGGCTACTTACTGATTACGGTTAATTAGTCTTGTGAGACAAATATGTATGGTCCTCAATTATCCAAATTTTTCCATTTTTTTTGTTAGGGACAGAAGAAGTGGAAAGTAAAATGAATAAGAAATATGAAATAAGCACGAGAAATATGGAGTAAGATAGGTATGGTAATCACAGGAGATCGGTTATCATACGTTAAGTATTCTAAAATGATAACAAAAGCATGCTCTCTTTTTCTGCTCGATGTCGACTAACGAATTATTTCTAGCTTAATTTCTTCATATAATATTTATTTGGAATCGTAATATCTCTTATCACAATCACATGGGATTATACTACTAGCTTTGATATTCTAGAATATCATGGTATTACATGATGCTCTATTTAAGTTTAAAACAATGATATCCTTTTGGATGTAGTTGTATCATTTTCTATGGTGTTCTGTTTTTGAATCACCTCAATATTTTCTTTATTTTGTTGCTCTATTCTGGTAAAGAATATATAAGTTGTATAGTAAACACCTTGCGTAGTAAACATAAATATATTATAAACATCATGTTGTTATGTCCCTTTGTTATTTCTACTTTAGCAGAGATTTTCAGAATGACATTGTCTGAATGAAGGAATTACTACTACTGCTACTACTCCTACTATATACCCATGTTAGCACAAAGCTGATGTGCTGGATAGAGTGACCAAAGAACGAATCGTCGAATCGGATGTCTGTGTTAATTAGGCGGAGAAATTCGAATCGACATTCGACCTGTGGTCATTCTTTCTTTTCCTTTGTACCATTTTCGAATCATCACTATTATCAATGTTAACCAAGTTTGCAATTAGCGAAGTCGACCTTATTATGGTCATGTGAGCTGAGCTGAGAGTATTGCTAGCAGTAAGTTTTATGGGCCCAAGGTTGTCATGGCTCAACAGTTTTTCCTGCAAGATATCTGAGATACTCGTGATTTCTCGATCGCTCTCACAATGTATCTAGGAGGCGGTATTATTACATGCCGGTCATAACTTGTGGATTCTTCGGGACAGTGTCACGGTGTTCAAGCATGTTTTGCCGTATTTCGGCTGTAGCATTTCATGTGTTGACAAACGCTTATGAGATGTTCTCGCTACATATATCAATTCAAATTTCAAGAATACGAAAATGGGTACTGTTCCATAGATTCAATTTCAAAAAGGAAAAATGGGAGCTATGTGGACAAATTTCTTACTTTCTGATTTATGGAAAGGTTATCAATTGTTAATTCTCAATCGATTATTGTTGTAAATGGCTTAATGCTTTTTTTCCTGATCCGAAAACACCGCATTCTCAGCATCGTTGGTACTGATTGTGGGAATTATTGAATAAATTCAAATGCACATATATTGTTTAATATATGAAAAATAACCGATACTTTCATATTGGTCAACTTTCCACAAATTCATTATGGAAGTGAAGAAATTTGTTAGGCTTGTGTGAATGATCCGTGAATTTTGTAGTGCGGTGATAACACATGATATTGTATTATATATGTATTCTCACAGTAGTTCTGTCCATGAGGCATTACGGTCGAATTTCATGCAACATTGAATTTTGCTTTCTGAAGTGTTTACAGCAGTTGCTTAATGCAAAATCGTTCTCGTTCTCTTTGATCGGATTTGTCTGATTGTGATCATTGATTATGGTATATAGCACGGAAATAAATTTTCAACTTATTGATTGTACTCTTTGAATAAATCGCTGAAAATAATATTTGAATGTTAGAAGTAATAGTTTGTAAAATTCATAATTTTTTCAAGTCAGAGGATTCAATTTTAGAAATAATAAATTGCACTAATTTTAAAATATTAGGAAATTGTTCCGCGTTATTTTGCTGAAACTTTTAAGTGATGATAAGTTGTTGACAATACTTATGTTCTAATATTCGAGAATATATATTATTTTTTGAAATTCTTAAGAATCGGGTAAGATAGGTGGGATGATTGATTCTCTGTGGGATCGTATTGACTTTTTCAGGTTCACATTTTTTGATGGTAAATTTATCATTTTTTTTTGTTACAAATCATAAATGATTATCATAGTCAAAAATATTCAATAATGTTAATTAATCAATGACGCTAAAGAATTTTCTCCTCTTCTATTTATAATATACTCTAGGTATTTAATTCAAATGAAATAAGTTGTATTAATGAAGAGATCATGATCAAAGTTTTAATTCAAGTGAAATAACTTGTGTTAATGGAAGGAATTATCATGGTCAAAGTTTTGTTTCTATTTTACATTCTAGTATCTTGTATTGTATAATTCCAAAATTATGGAGCAAACGGTTGATAGGTATCATCGATGGGATATAAAATTTCTTGTAAACATCGAAATATCAATGGCAAGAGTTAAAAATACGAAGACGTGGGGAAATTCAATTCATTATACAATTTGGTGATATACTGAACACACACACATATATTCATATATACATATAAAACACAAATACACAGTGAGGGATCTATAAAATTATAGTTGAAATTTTCAAAAAAGATTTGATAATTCCGGGACTATCAGAAAAATTCATAACAGGATCATTTGCTCATTATTTATGTCGTTACTTCTATATACATATTTTATTATTTAAATGAATTATTCCATCTTTTTTAACTTCAACAGTAAAGAGAATGGGAAATTTACTTCAGCTTGAAATAACTCTACAATTGTTGGGATTTTCATAAAGCAAGAAGTCTGAGCTAAATAAGTTTGAATTGAAATATCATATCAGGAATATCAATGATAATAGTCTATGCAGTTTGTTCTTCATATTTTTTCGTTCCACTCTTTTCTTTATGTTTTTTAACTAGTGTTTTCACATCACGACGATGTAAAATTGAATTTCGAGTTAGTGCTTCTAATGCTGCTGTTGCGATCATTTCTTGGCGACGTCGACGTAATGCATCGCGATACTGTACTGCAGTGATCTCTTCGTTATTGAAGGATCAATAATTTGACATTTAAATTGAAATTAATATGATTTGAAAGAACTACTGCTTGAGATTAGGAGATTGTTTTAACTGCTAATGTAATTATATCATCGTATATACGCATTTATTGCGTGTATTCTACTTCAAATTTTGAAATTAAAAATTAGAAAAAATTGAAGAAAGCCAACTTACCGGAGTAGATTATGAGCAAACCGCTCCAAGCTATTGACCAAAACCATCCGACAAACAAGAATGTAATGGTAAAGAACTGACTAATACCTACTAATGAGTTAATTAATACGGTCATCAGCTTTTGACCTGTACGGTAGTTCACACGCGTTTGTCCAAGACATAGGGCAAAAAATCCACTTATTATTGTTCCTGAATAATATTTAGGTTATTGTTGCTGTTGTAAATTTATTATAAAGCCGGGAATAAATCCTTATCTTATGGACTAATTGCAAAAAATTTAAAACTGAGTGCCTTATCATGTTTTCGAATTGTCGAAATCCATAATGATGTATTCCCAGATAAGAATACGATGATGATTTGAATTTAGAAAGTAATTGATATCAGTCCGGACCTTTCCCAAGAATATCCTATTGATGACAATATCCAATCTTCCAAAAGTATAAATCCCGTAAGGTATGATGAATGTTATGTAGTCTTTTTGATCCTTACTAGTATACTTAAAGTTCAGCCAATAATTATTTCAAATTTTCCCAATTTTTCAAATTCAAAAAATTGGGTATTGCCAACCAATAGGATATTCTTGGGAAAGGTTTGGACTAGTATCAATTGCTATTGCTAAATTTTCCAAAAGTTCAGTCTATAATTACTGCTAAATTTCCCATTTATATGTGTTTTGTTGTTTTACCTGCATAAAGTTTCTGTTCCTACTAGCTGTAAGATATTATTTGAAGATGAATTAGGTATAAAAAATTATTGAAACGAATGTTATAGTTCATATACCTGAGCCAGGGATAATAACATTAATTATAGCACAAAATATAGCAGCCCATAATGGAAGGAATGGTATCGCAGAATGCATTGGAGTGATATCATTAGTTGGAAGATTAACTCGTATATCACCATGACGTTTATCATTTTGATCAACATCAGCTTCAGCTGTTTTTTTTGAACTTGCAAGACGGAATCCTTGTCCACCTTCCTACAATGATAACAAACATGATTTGTTGATGATAATAAGGAAGAAGCAGAAGATTATACAAAATGAAAATGTATTAGAGATTAATATCGCAAGAGGATTGTAGATTTCCTGTATTGTTTTTCTTTAAAATAAAACTATTAGATTTAGAATACTTATTTTGCTAACTTTTGAGGAATATGTATTCTTTCATTTTTTTTCCTCCCACATATTTCATTTTTTGTTTACCATATTTAAAGATTTTTGTTTACCATACATTCTCAATTTTAATTTAAATAACCCTTTAAATTTCTATCACAAATGATTTATAATCATAAGAGGAAAAAAAGGGAGATAAAAGGTGGTAAGATGGCGATTTTAAACTCTATTTAAACTCTTACCTCACTTTATCAACTCTATTTGAATTGGAGAGTGCTTTCCGATAAGAATCATAAGGGATGAAATGATACGGAAAATGGGAATTTTTTAGTTCATGAAATGAGTGATTAAGATAATTGCGATATGATGAATATAATAGGTCATAAAAATAACTCTTGTGTAAAATTTGTTTTCAAATATTGGTTTGTTTATTTCTCAAATTGATTGAATTTTGAAAATCGATCGATGAATGAATGAATGCTTTATCCTATCGATCAGAAATTTGTTAATTTATAAGATTTAAACAGATTTTCCAAATGAGAAATTTAACATATTTTCGTTATTTATGCTGATAATTTTATTTTAAAAATTCAATAAAATAAATACTACAATATATTAAGCATTTATATAATTTGAAATTAAAATATTAAATAAATTCATTTATAAATACAACTGTATCGTCACGTTTCGCAATAATTTCATTGTCAATACCATATTGGATGATATCCTGTATCATCGTTTGTACTTTTTTCCATTTTTTCGAAACTTCAACTATAAAAAATTTCATAATATTCTAGAAATATAGATTAACACTTACAGAAAAAAGAAATTAATTTCATTTTTCAAGGTCATTTTCAGGTTTATGACAAAGCAAACCTACAAAGCATCATTTTGTCAAATTCTTAAAAATCAATAAAATTTTCAACTAATTCAAATACACTATAAAAGTTTTCCAAAAAATATTAATTTTATCAAGCATATATAATTTTTTTAATTACTAATGAAAATTGCGTAATCGAAGGAAAAAAAAATTCATCATTTTTTGTCTTTATTTTAATTAACCTACCAATTTCTCTTTTTTGTAATTGTATGGGTCGTGATTCATCCATTTCAACAAAAATTTTGATTATTCAAAGAGCTGTAAACTAATTCATTGTTACTTATCAGAAGCTATAACATTTCTATAAACAAATTCATAGATTATTCGTTGAATCTGAAAAATATTTTAATCTTTGAATTCTTTTTTTTAAAATTTATTTTTAGTGAATCTGTAAATTAATTATATTGCATACAGCTTCCTTTTTTTTTATAAACAAATAAATTTGTTAGTCAAAATCTATTTGTTAATTTGCAATGTTCAATGAAACCATTACATAAGCAAATTAAATGTTCGAATACTTCGATGTCATATGTCAATTTCAATTAAGCAATAACTGTAAATCGATGATTCATTAAGCCAAAGTTTGAGTTAACATTTCAAATTAAACCAAATTTTTAGCACCAAATTACAAAGTATTCCAAAAATTTATTAACTGATACGTACAATATCATTATTTTACATACTACGATGTTGAAAAATGCAAATTGAAAGTGTGGAAAAATATGAAGAATGATTAAATGCTATAAAGAAAATAAATAGTTTTGGATAAAATTTTTGTTTATTAATCTAAAAGAATAATTTAAAAAATTTTTTAAAGTATTCTTTAAAATGATTAGCGTCGAAAAATATCAGACACTGATAAGTAAAAAAAAAAAAAAGAGACCCCAAAATGGAAAAAGTGAAATTTCGGTGTACAATTCTTACTTCGTATAATCATTCATTTTAAAAAGTACATTACTTCAAAATTTTCTAACGAAAAAAAGGAATGAAGGAAAATGTTGAAAAGGTTGTCCAAATATGAGTGAAGCTTTTTATAGTTTTCGTTAGCTGTTGCAAAGACAGACAATTATCACTTCGTTTTCTCCAACTTTATTTAAATGTATATTTGTGATCTTTGTATCGCTTTCTATTTTTCTTTTCATCAATAATTTAAATGCTAATTTTTATAATATAAAATTAAATTAACTTAAAATAATTATTACGACAAAGTGGAAATTTTAACATAGTTGACAACTAATGAAATATATTAAAAAAAGCAATTTAGAGCCGACAAAAAAAGAAGAAAATAAGATAGGAAAAGGTAAATTAAAGAAATTGAAAGATTAAACGATTAAATAATAAATAATTTTTCTCTCCTTTTTTTTTGATATAATATCATGCTTCAATAGTTGCCAACAATGATTTTTTTGAAAGTATTATTTATGCCGTAGAATATTCGCACATCACTAATACTCGTAAATTCTTTTCCTATTTCTTCTACTTCTTCTCTCATACCTTTTTTACCTACTCAGAAATGGCAAGAAATATACCTTTCACAATGAAGAAAAAGTATGAAAACAATTTTATATAAACAATAAGATAATTTTGATAGGAAAATAATTTTCCTAAAAATGAAAATCTATTTCAGGAATTAAAAAAAAAAAACAAAGAAAAATTTTGATGTGTTGCAAAAAAGAAAAATTTAAAATGGCAAATACTATTAATAGGTTTTTTTGGAACTTTTTAAAATGTATTTGACAATTTTAGTAGTAAATTTTATGCGATCTTCAATTGTTTTACATTGATATGTGATAAAAAATAAATTAGTAATTTCAGAAAATAAAGCCTGAAATAGCGAAATGCACGAAATTCTTTCAAACATTTCAAACTCTTAAACAATTATCACAGATGAAAAAAAACACAGAATTTAATCGCTGTAATGTAATTTCGTAGTCAATTTCACTGTTAACGGCAGCTTTATTTCTTTCCTTTAGTAAGAAAGGATCATCCGTGTGTCACGTCAATTTACGTAAGTATTATCTAAGAAATGCTGTTTTTCATGCAATTTTTGACCGTTGTCATTTGGTATACCATTTTTGGGTGGCAATACTCTGTCATAAATCTTTTCTTTCATCATATACCATGTTTGAACTAGTTGTTTATTTTCCTTCAAGCAGATGCCAAAACTTTCAGATTCATATCTTTTAATGCAAATAAATTAAATGGTAAGTTTCACAAAGGGAATAGGCACATTTGATATAAGTCGAAAAAAAAAATTGCAAGTATAATTTTAGTCGAAATGTAGCGTTTTGTATACCCGATTGTTTCATGTAAGCGAATAAAAGCAGATTTATTGCCTGGGGGTAACATTTTTTTTGCGATCAAACTCACCCCCCCCCCCCGTAGGTTTTCTATCAATTAGAAAGAAGAGACCTAATTTTAAATCATTTGTGTTTGATTGGATAGAAAATGTTCACCTGTCGTAACATTTTTGCATGATGTGCTAGGAGTTACAGTGACAAGCAATTCTTCGCCCAGTGTTTTTGCATGCAAAATGGCAGCTGCAACTTCTACTTTATCAAAGAAAACATTATCGTCGATTGATGACGTTAATAATACAGAATGAATACATCCCTCATAAGTTAAATATGCGAGAAAATCTTGGGAGGGAGAGGGAGAGAGGCGTACTACAGTGTAACTTAATGAGTGCATGAAGAAAGAAGTTGAAATTGTTTTCTTTTTTTGTCTCCATTACAGTATACTATAATTCTTATCATCGTTTTTATCTTCTCTTACTTCCTGACCAAATAATTTAGTTTTTGATTTAAATGTTTGAAATTAGATTAAACTTTATTCGCGAACAACTTTCACAAATTTCATCCTCAATTTAAATCTTTTTTCGTAATTGCAAAAAACATATTGAATTATTTTAAAGCAATATTTTTGTGGAAATTTACGAGTAATTTCAGTTTACGATGACATTTTCGCTATAGAATCAGTTTTAAAACATCACAATTATGATTGCATTTCCCAACTTTCATCGTTGAATGTTTCGTACAGCACCAAGGTAACATTAATTAAAAGCAACTACTACAGCCATGATCGTTATCACATTCACCTCTCATTATATCATTACAATTATCTATTCACCTTGCCAAACCTACCATCATCAACACTTTATCCTTCCCGATACATTAACACTATAACTACTATATTGTACTATTATCAATTCATTTTACTTTGGTTCATCACCGATAAACAAATGCACATAATTCAGTTATTTTGGCTGGAATTTTTCTGATATCTGATTTAACAAAGTAATTTTTAAATTGCAAAGACAGAGAATAATATCATAAAGTTGCTAAAGTTTTATTTGTCTAATATTTGAAAATTTTTTATTGAAAATTATTCATAAAAATCTCATTCCATTATTGACTTAAAAATCATTTTATGATCTTTCATTTTGAAACTAACATATACCTGTAATTCTGATACTATATTGGTCAGTTTTATATACTAACGAAATAATGATTAAAAGCATATTCAGAGCCTTTTCAAAAATAATAAAATTAGATTGATGATGAATGTTTAGCTGCCATCAAAAAAGAAAATTGATAAACGAAAATTCAATTTATGGTCAATAATACGACAACCGTTGTCTGCATTATTACGCTTTGTCTTAGTTAATTAAAAAAAGTGAAAATTATTCAACAGAATTGGATGAAACAAATAAACTTATAACTCAACAAAGTTAACATTCAATTTTTAACAAACATAAATTTTCACGAAGAGTAATTAAAATAATGCAAAGAAATTTTTTTGATATTTGATGGATGTCTTTTATGAACTTTTCATTTAAAGCTTCAGCGAAAATTTGAAAAGCATTTCTTTGAACTCAAATCTAAATTTCATAAATGATTAATTTGAGTGCATCGGAAATCTCGATCCTTATGATCTAATAATATAACGCATAACGAAATGTTATAACTCTTATAGTGGCAATTAGAATCCAAACTGAAAATTCGATATTAATTTATTAGAGTAGAATGTTGATACCATTTATCTATTATTAATCATGACAAATAAATAATACTTGGAAAATTGGCTATTAACAAATTAGTGGATATTACTGATAAAAAATAATGGTGATATTCTTGATATGAAATCACTGATGATATATTTGAAAAAATAAATAAACTTTTTGACAAAGAAATAAATTTAAAATTAACCCAAAAACTTACTTTTTATCTTAAAATTACTTTCGATTAATTGAATCGTATGATCAAACAGTTTTGAAGTCATATTTACTGCATATTAATTAACACTGGATGAACCGATAAGACAATTGAAATAAGCAAGTGCTGCTACTAAATGGTAGTGTATTGTGAAGTGTAAAAGAATCAACAAAATCGAGCAATAGGAAGGCAAAGTGTAGGATTAAACAACTTTTGTGATTATCCTTTTTAATGCATGATATACTTAAGTAATAGACCATTACCTTTAATCGAAATGCTGATATTGTAAACCACAGAAATTAGCTGTCAATATTGTTATTGCCAAAAACAACAAAAAAACTAAGTTCCACTCCTACCTCATTATTTAGGACAGGATACCGTCATGATTCAGAGATAAATGGAAATCAAACACATATTCCATTCTTTCCAGGATAATTCTTTTCCGAGAATAGTACACTTTTTAATATGCTTCTTAATATCGAAGATTTCAATCAGTCATTTTTGGACTTCATTTTACTGGAGAATATAGAGTGCAGTCTAACTAAATTATACCGCATTTTTCATATTTGGATCCATCCCAGAATTCCTAATCGGAAGAATTCATTATATCAAAATCGAAATTAACGTAATATTAAAAATATTTGATATCGGATTACGGGTATTTGATATCGTACTTACCTCATAATGGTTCATAATGATAGCATGAAAAAATTATTGGCTGAAAAAATGAAACAGTTTAAAAGTAAGAAATTTAAACTTCTCTGATAACCATTAATTCGCTACAGTGCAAACGAATGCATACTGCAACGTTTACAGTTTAATCATTTAAAACTTAAAACATGAAAGCAATTTCGAAATATCAAAAGAAAGAAAATGAATTAAATGAAATAGAATTTGCGAAAAATTAAGTGATCATATCATATAACCATATCACCGCTGACAGAAGCCTGAAAATAAACGTCGAAATGATATGCATGTGTAAACTGTAACATGTTGAAATATTAAAGCAAAGTACGGATAATAAATGAACATTCTTTTCATATTTTTGGAATTTAATTAGTTCTAAATCTATCAAACAGATATACTTGAATCCATTCATTCACCTCATATTTACAGATATTTGTAGGAAATTATAATGAAAAATTCTCATTTGTTAAATGAAATGAAATAATACATATCAACAGAGATGGATTCTCGCTATCGATTTTTAAATTCATCCAGGCGATTTTCAATTTTTTGCCAAATTGGAGATTCTCGAATTTTATCGGTTCTGTTACTGATGCTGCCGCCATCAGCATCATAATGACTTCCGATCGCCTGCAACAAATGAAATTTATACAGGTTTAAAAAAAAATATTATACTAAATTAAAACACTTTTTCCGTACAAACAAAGAAACATACTCTCAAACGCATAAAGAATCTCTGTCTTAGCTGATATGATTTCTTCACAACCGAAATTACGATCGTAATACCGGCTGCTCCACTTTAACTTCTGAATCGGCTACTAATGCCATTAGCCCTATCTCATTTATCCATTTGATGTGCGGGTATCTCTCTTCTTTTTCGTCATCCTTATCAGAAATCCTGAGCCAGTCAAATTTGTGAATGAAAATGGCCAGATCTTTATTCTCTTTATTTTCGAGGAAATGGTTCCTTCATATATTTAGAATTCATATATCAATCATAGTCTTCTGCTTCGTCGTCATCGTTTCTCTACGAGCCCACTAATAGTTTTCCATGGGCCTGCCCATCATGATTGAAAGTTATCTTCGTCATCACTGTTTAAAAATGATTTAATATATTCCAACAAAATTTTTTGGAGAGAATAAATAACAAGCTTGATCAAGCTGCAAATAAAATAGAAAATATTTTAAAGGCCCGTTCATCATTCTAAAATTCATATATCAAGCATAACAACAAAACTAAAAGAAAATCTTTTATCTTGTAAACTTGGGGTGGTGAGGATAATTCCACGGAACGATACAATTGAAATAATGAGGATATACAATCCCTCGTTAACTCAAACATCTTCAGAAGTTCTGACTTAAACAACTGATTCTTTTCGTTCAAAAAATATACTTACCATTGCTGCCTGCTGCCTGCAAATTATATTTAATATTCATAGATTTGAGTAAAATTTAAGAATCGCATGATACATGATTTGCACTATTCTGATTAGCATTCAAATTTTGGAATCCAAAAGTATTACTCCTTAAACTTCAACAGTATGAAATAGCATAACATTTTTCAGTTTGAAATCATGTCTATTTCTATTTCGCTCTAAACTGCATCACACTTCAAGTAACTCTTATCAATTATCACCAATTATCGCATGCGCATTTTCTTAATCTCTTATCTTAATAGTCCTAGGATTTTGCACGTATTATTCAATGCTTCATAAAAATATAGCTTATGATTACTTTGAAACCATTTATATTAAGAAAGATTATTCATCAATTGTATGTCTATTATATCATCAATTCCAACATCAATCTCATAAAAAATAATCAAGCCGACTTAAAATGTAAACCATTTAATTATGTATTGATAATAAAATTGATGTGTCTTGTTGTGTCTCCAAATAAGTAATTATATACTAAAACTCAACAGAACGAAAAAAGAACAGATGGATAAGCCCATGGCTACTACCATTTTTCACGTACGTTACCTTAAAATACTTCAGATTCAGTAATTCAGTGCCTCCCAGTGAAGCCCTTTTATCGACAAACTTTAACTTGTCTTATTTTAAATTCACTTTTACTTCAATTCAAATGGGAAACTACGTGGAAGAGAGAGATCCCACGTCACCCATCGTTGTTTTCGTATAATTCACGAAAATCCCTATCACTTTGTAAATAATCCATTTATCAATCCAATAATTTCCTTTTTTTCTTGGTAGATAAAACAACATATTGTATGTATTCGCTCGAATAATTTTTGCTTAAATTCTACCAAACTAATTAACAGATTGACCATTTGTTTACAATTAAATTAATTTTAAATTTTATAAATAAAAATATCAAGTGATATAATAAAAAGAAACTAATTGCCCATTATAATCTATAAAGATCCATTTTACGAAAACCTAATCAACTAATCAATTGGCTTAGCCCATGTAAACAACGATCAACAATATGCAATTAACACAATCAAGGGAAACTGACGTATAAATAAATTACCAGCTGTGATTTTCACTGTTACTAACGTACTCACCAACTTTTATCTCTCTATCCATTTAATATTCTTCAGTAAATAGCAATTGTACCCACTATTCTTCGTTTATCCAATCTTTTCTTCAGATTCATGTGTAATCATTATTTAATTAGATTCAATTAATTCTAATATAGGATCGATGCCATTTCAGTAAATTATCATAATTAAAAAAATTATCTCTTAATCGACGTGCAAGTAATTCTTTCAAGACATAATAAATAAAACTTGATGAAATCGAATAAAATTTAGTTTTTTCTTCACCTTTGAATATTATGAATTATGATGAATAAAAAGTTGAATGAATTATGTTCCCCATCGTGAAATACATTCACTAATATATTAAAAAAAAATACCGACGAGAGGAAAATAATAGAAATTTTAGGTATATTTAATATAACTGAAAAATTTATCTGAAAGCTAACTTTTACAAAAATAAAGAATATCATATTGGAAATAATCAATAAACTATATTTTATTGTATACTATGAATATTTGAGGTGGGATTGTATTTTTGGAAAAAAATTTTCCAAAATTTTCAACAACTTAAATGGGATTTTTTTATGAATATAATAATTTAAGTTCACGATTTCGATGTATCACTTACAAAAGTAAAAATGGATGTAATGGAGGATGAGGGAAGCAATTATTGCTCTATGCATATTAGTTAACCATTTTTTAATTTCGCATTAAATAATTAAAATTTCAAACATCAATTAATTTACAAAAATGCATTAAATTGAATAATTTTCAGTGGTATTTCATTATCGGTTTGCAATAGTTACAATATGTATTAGATAATTTATTTCGTATTTCGATTAGCACAAATTACAACCATTACTTCTATTGAAATATATATTTAGTTTAGAACCACTGTACATACCAGCAAATGCTTATAGCAATAATACATCATAAAATAACGGTTAAAAATTAAGAGAAACGAAATTTGTATCATTTTATTCCGTGAATTTTCTCGTTAACTATATTATTATGATGTAAGAATATGTAATAGATTATGAAGTATTCGAAATGTAAAACATAGAATAGAATTAAGCGATGTATAATTAATCATATTTTAATGAACAAAATTATAATCTAATCAACAATTAATGTAAAATACAACTATTTGAAGATGATTGCTAATTTAATGTCTCATAAAGAAGACTCTCACTATCGGTAAACAATGTGTAATTACTGATAATTGGATAATGCAGAAGAATGGTAAAGATGGGAGAGAAGATTCAATTAAATAGTTGGATATTCTCAGGATTGATTTTCTGGATTTGATAAATGGAAAGCAAAGAATTCCTTTATCACTGTTCTCATTACTTTTTTTAAATTAATGAATTATATCTGTATTAAGTAACAATTATGCTCCAAGTTTATCATTTTTGCTTTAGCCAATAGTTTTTACAGATGAAGGTTAAATGATGAAAACTATTTAAGTGAGGTTCACATGGTTCACATTTAAGAAATGCGAAGAGAGAGAAGGGAACAAATTGTAGCGAAAAATGCTTATAGCTAAGGTCGGCTTATTGTCATATAATGCGTTAAGCTAACATCAGTACATAAAGATGCGAGATCAGTTACGATAGTATTAAGTGCTAAGAAAAAAGGAGAAAATGAGAGAAACAGAGAGAGAGAGAGAGAGGAGAAGAAAGAAACAAACGGAAGAAGGTAGCAAAAATAAATGGAAATAGTTTGAAATTTAAAAAATATAGAATTATATTGAATT
Source organism: Cercopithifilaria johnstoni (assembly GCA_916381525.1). Taxonomy (NCBI): domain Eukaryota; kingdom Metazoa; phylum Nematoda; class Chromadorea; order Rhabditida; family Onchocercidae; genus Cercopithifilaria; species Cercopithifilaria johnstoni. The sequence goes on along the minus strand of CAKAEH010001815.1, from coordinate 10,032 downwards.
TCGGTTGATAACTTTCCAACTTATCAATATGACAACAAATTTTTGGAATTGAATGATAATTTTTGATGTTGAGATCAGAACTGGAAATTGTATGAAGCGGTCCACTTATCATCATCACTATGAATTAACCGCACTGGATGAGCATTACCGAAACTGTTTGATGCTACCACGACAATTTCAGCTATATCATTTGCAGCATTATCAAAAATACGTTTACTGGTTGTTACAACAGAACTCAGTTCCCAGTTTGTTGAAAATTTACGCTTCCAATAAACATGATATATATCTGCACGTGGCGTTAAGTCCCAGCGTAATAATAAATCACCATCCGGATTTTGAACAGCCTTTAAGCCAGATACTGTAGCTGGTCGATTATTCGCATTTTCTATTCGACATTGAAATATGGAAAACGTAAATGCAGCGCATACATGTGGGATAGCATTCAATTTATTCATTTGAAAGCCATCGCAAAGTGGTAAACAGATACCAGGGACTTTGTTTCGTAAACAACAGGCACCTTCATCAACACCTGCTGTCGTACAAGTAAGAAATTTGCTTATTTCATCCTCACAGTGGCTGTTGATGAATGATTCGGCCCGTAGAGCGGCATGTTTACCAAATTCAGAACCACATACCGCAATACACGGTGATCGAATTCCTAAACGCTGACAACACATGTATGGTGATTCCGGTGGTACCGGCATTACTGAGGTTAGCACACGGTGTGCAACTCGAATATCAGCACTGGAACTACCGAAATCGTTGGTTGCAATGCAGCGATAGATGCCGAGATCCGATTGTTTCAGGAATCTGATTTGGAGAGCAGAAACATAATGCCGTGGATGCTCATGGGACGAAATATAATTCGTGAAGCTGTACTTGTCTCCTCCGATCTCCTCATAATGACCGTTTATATCATGCATTTTCTTCCATTCAAACTGAGCACTTATATGAGTGGTACCGGGCATTTCCATTCGGCAAGCAATTGTTACCGACGATGCATCCCCGGGAATGAAAACAGTTTCACGATATGCGACAACCCTAAGTGCTACTCCAGCCGTGCAAAAGTGGACTGTCTCGGAAGGTAATGATCGGTAGCGTCCATCACGAGTCACTGCAATGACGTGTACTGAATATTTGCTTTCAGCGCGTAAACTTGTGAGTGTAACCTTGTAACTTCGAGTATTGATGGTTTTTTCGATGAAACCACTATCAGCTTCTTTACAGATAACTTGATACGATTCAGCAAGATTTGAATTAACTGCTGGTGGTGACCAGGAGAGAACGACACCATCCGTGCTCTTAGAAACGATATGTAACGATAGAGGTGATGTGGGAATATTCAAATAGCCACGCTCGAAGCAACGAAACATGGGATGCAAATTGATGGCTAAACAGGTCTGGTACTTATCCCACTCTGCAATACCATCGATACCTTCACCACGACACATACCAAAACAAGCATTTTCATCACGATCTTTCGCTTCACTCATACAGCAATGAGTATGGTCACGACCATCAGCCAAGCATTCCGAGATTGCATTCATATACGGTTGACAATTCAATTTTCGTTCAAAAATATTGTAAACATCAAAATCATTGGGTGGATTCTGGGGATTACACAGCATCCGCGTACATGTCTCCGTCACGCCACGTTTTCTACAACATTGTCCAACGACAACTGCGCCTACACCGTTGCAAACGTTATACACGAACAGAAACAGCGACAACCACATGTGAGCAATTGGGGGACAATCCTTTACACCGGGAAAGCAAACACAGGTTGGCCACCCTTTCAAGGTCTTCTGCTGATGATACCTTCTACCTTCTTTCCCCTCCCCCTCAGTTTCCTTCTCACTCCCCGTCCTCTCTCCCCTCGAGCATTCATTAACGCCCAAATCAATCCTTGCCAACTACTTTTATAGACACTTCAAAAAAAAGAAAATTTTGTTCTCATTGCAATTTCTATTGACACCACTGTTATCATTTCAGCTATTAGGTAACATAATCAATTCTTGCATCGCCCATATTCCAGTTCCATCCATCCGTTTCATCATTTGGGAGAAACCCATATACGCTGCATTATTCTCTCAACACATTATCTCGCGGTAACTTGGGAACTCATAAATTGGACTTTCCTTGTGATATGATACCTCGAATTCCTTACTGTCTCTTATGGTAAAGCTGTTAGTTTAAGGTTAAATTCTTCATCGTCCATAAACCATTTGGTCCAAAGAATGGAAAGAGCAATTTATAGGAGAGAATTGTCGATCTCTGGATATTTCTAGTTTTCTTTCATATTTAAATGTCATATTACTTATGGTTTTCATTACTTTCGTAATCGAAGATTACGAAAAACCATAAGAAACCATAAGATAGGATAGCCTTCACATAAGCCTCTGGAATGTTAACACCGTTTGTTTCGTTTGGTTTTGAATTATACAGCTATCAACAAATATGTGAATGAAGAAGCATTACTAGCACCACAACCATTTTGGCATTTATGGTTTGGCATTGGAGCTACACTAGTCAAATCAACTTTTTTTATAAATATAAATAAAAGATTATCTGTCTCACCTCTTTCATTACATCTGACCAGTGGTTACTGATAAAAAATCTATGTCTGTTTGTTTACGTAAAATCTACAGAAGTGTTAGAACGATTGCTTTCCGTAGGTAATTAATCTGTCACCGAAGTGGGCTACTCCTTGACCCGATTTATTTACCACTTATTGAAATGAAAATTACCATTCTGTACAAGTCGTTCTCTCACTCTTTCCATTGCATTCTGTCATATCACTTCCGCATTACAAAACAAATCACCTGTGTAACACAACCACTACACCGATTTACACCAAATTTCAGGGTGTAAATCCAGAATTCTCACATTTCTGATCCCTCGGATCTTGGTCATCGAATACTCATGATTCCTTGGTGAAGGCGATCATCTTTTTTTATCTTTCAAATCTAGCACTCGTGATTTTTCTGCTATTTTACACTAAATGGCTTTCCGTACTCCGACTGTCTAACAGCAAGCTAAGTTAATAATAAAAATTTATTCTTATTTTCAATCAATCTGACAAAATGTTTGGCTCAGTACATCAATGATTTGTTACACAAGTAGAATAAAATTGGAGATCCATAGACGTGAGTGTTCAAAATTGTGCCAAAGTGAAAAAATAGGATAAAGCGATACTCAGAATGGGTATATTTCAAAATATAGAGCAGAGAAGAACAACAACAAACGACAGGAATTTTTACCTGACAGAAATAATGTTCGAAAAAACCAAATAGGCACAAACAAACGTAAAAAAATCAAAATTATTCCTTAAGTGTTCTTACCTTTCATCCGAGCTGCAAAACTTCGCCTACCAGAAACGAAACAACAGCTCTTTACAGACATATTTTTAAATAGGGGACGATTGAATATATTTTGTACAAAAATGAAATATGTGTATAACATTTAAAAATTTCAAGTTACTCTAAGAACAAAGATCTTGTTATTGACTACAATAAACGGTTCCAAAAAAACATTCAAAGACATATCATTTTCCTTAAAAAGTGCATAAAAAGATGCAAAAACTAATTGTAACATTTCACAATCCAGAATTACTACAGTTGACTAATAATATGAGGTAAGCAATAGATTCCAGAGCTATATATTGAATTATCACTGAAAAAAATATTATATTTCATGACATGGTGGAACAAGCAACATAAATAGAACTCGAACTACAACTGAGATAAACTGCTGGCAGGTATATCATTATGCACAAGCATTTCTTATGAGACCAAACGAATCCTTCAATTGAGATATGAAACAAGAAAAAAAGGTTTGCAAGTAATTCTCTTTTTTACGAATTAATTAAATGCGTCGACGAAATGGCATATGTACCTTTAGGATGTGAGCAAATGCTCCACGATTTAGCAACATGTAAGCCGTTGCCAAGAGTTTTACTGCCATCTTGTCGAAGAAATCATGATTAGACCAAAAAATATCGTGTCCAAATTCTAAACCCATTCCAAAATCCTTCTCGTCATTTGCAAACTAAAAACTAAAAAAAGCGATGATTTTCATCAGGACTTAATTTTTCAATTTTTTAAATAGAAATTTGTGATATGGAAGAAAAATTCGCGAACTCAACGTAAATCTCTATCATTCCTGGAATACGACCTGAACAGCGCTAACGATTTCCATTATTTTCTCCAGTTTTTTCTGCTTTATAGCTTCATCGCTTGTGGTAGCTACCGAAGTTATCAATTCTTTTAGTTTTCCTGAAACAAGATCAAAACAAACTAAATAAAAAAATTTAAGTTCTAAAAAAAAGATGAACTTTTATGTCACAACTACTGTCCTCGTGATGTAACCTCATAATGATTGAATAAGAAACCTGTCTTTTCATTTAATGGTCTATATCCAACATTGTTAACAAGCTTAACGTATATTCCGATACCATGAAATGGTAGACCAACGGTTTCCTTCTTGCGTGATTTAACAATCGTTCTCACATCGGCAATGAACGTTCTATAGTGTTCTGAAGGCAAAGTTCATTTCTCAAAAAAAGCTGCTTGTACTTTTTCTAAAAACTGCAACACCGACTCACCAATCCAATCTTTGGAAAAAAGGCTTCTGTATTTAACTGGCAAAGTTTTCCCAACCAGATGTGCAACCATGTAGAAAGGATCAGTAGCACCAACGATAACGCATTTTGGAAAATGTTCAGCGTTGTCCACATGAACAATAAGCGGTTTTTCAGTATTAGGTTCATCTCTAAAAATCAAAATTGCCTTATTTGAAAGGAAATTTTGCAACCCATGTAAATGACGACAGGTGAGATAAACACATCCTACATGATCCAAAGCATAATCTATGCTAGAAAGAAAGGGGTCTACCCGGAAGGAATATGCTGAGCAGTCACACCACTTATCCATTTATTGTTAATAAGTATCTCAATACAGCATGATTAAATTCAGCCATCACAGTATGATCAAATTCGTCAAAGCATAGGTTTGAAGGGAGCCATCGGAAAAACACAACCCAGTAATTTTTTCGAATCCAATTTACGATTACTTAATAAATTAATGGAATCAATTTTAAACAATAATAATGACTTATGAGTAAAATTCTGCACTGATAAGCAACATAGAAAATTAATAATACACCTCCAATAGACGAATCGACCATCATCGTAAACCGCCAGCGTTTGCATTTCAGGTAAGTCGGTAGCGAATCTGTCGTGTAACAAATATTTATCCGTATTCTCATCTTTGAAATGTCCACCAAGGTAATCGAATACTCCGCAAAGTCGAAAAGACTTTAAATTTCCATAAACACCTGAAATATTCAACAAGATGAAATACATATACAACTTTTTAATATCGCATAATTCAATCGCATTTTCTGATTAATCTCGACCCAACAAATGACAGAAAAAAAATAAAACAAAATTTGAATAAAACAAAAGATCACTTTACCACTGGTTAAGTTGAAACACTGATAAACATATGACTTTTATATATTAACTAATATTTATAAATAGCTGACATTTACATTTTTGATAGAACGCACTTATATTTCAGACTACTTTTCAAATATCACCCACAGAATTCGGCTGGAAACCTACTGAGAGTACATATGAAAACACGACTGAATATTGGAATTGGTGGTATGAGCCACTAGGAGCCTAAATGAAGGGAGATTTCAAAGAAATAGCTTGAGTGTACAGCTTAATTACGTCATTAATCACTGCATAATTTGATTAGAACAAGGGAACAAATACTGCTTTGGTTGTGATGATACTGCTAATCTAAAATATAACATAGCTATCCTTTTCCCTTTGCATCGCTTAAACATAATACCCAGGAGAAATCTCAAAAAATTTTGGAAAAGAAAATTTAGTTCAACACCACATCCATTTTCTCTGGTGACAGTAGAAGTGAATTTCATTTCAAACTTCATCTAAAAAAATTAAGTTAATACTGTCTACGAAAATTATTACTCGCAAGCCTTCTTTTGAATGTAAACACCATTTAAAATATTGCATAAGAACATTTAGGAGTATTGGAAAGAAGAAGGTACGCCAAGAATATAATAAGTGATTTCGAATAATAATTTTGAGTATATTTACATATTTTCCTTCCGAAGATCAAAAAAATGATATCCTTAGGTTGCAGTATGAATTTAAATATCTATAAAGGATATTATCAGTTAATTTGCCGAAAGTTTCCATAACATACAAAAAAGATTCCACAGGTGTTTCTGGATACAAAAACTTGCCACATGGATCGCCATCTTTCCCCGCTAACATCTCGATATGCTTCCAGAAGATGAAGAATTGGTCCGGAAACAAGCATAGATACTTCGTTTCCAGGTCTGTCTTTAGGACATCAGACTCGAACCTAACACGTTTCGGTTTGACTTCGGCTGAACGTTCAGAATGAAAAGACGATCTAAGCTGAAAAAAAAAACCAACTCATTCCTTCATTTGAAATTGCATACATTCCATTTCAATTTTTCATAATATCTGTTTCTAAATTTGATTTTTACATCAAAACAGTCTTTGCAAAAATTTACGAACGTTTTTCATTTAAAATTTAACATTCATATATTTTTACTCCAACGTGTGGAATTTTCAAATATAACTCCAAAACAGTGCATACACTAGAGCTACTGCTTGCATTCATTGACTCGGTCGTATCATCATCGCAAGGTTGCTTATGTTTCTTTTCCATCCCTTCTGCCTTCACAACATTATTCAATACTAAAATATTGCATGTAAATGATAGAACACCTTCTGTGGAACACGTTCCTTTTTCTTTTAACACCAAAGTAAACAATGCAGAAAAAAAACAAGCGTCACACCCAAATTGGATAAGTGACGCTATTTTCAAATATAAAATTATTCGGCCACCACCATAGACGCTATACGATGGCTATGCCATGAAATTTGTGCATCCCAACGGAAAGATATGCATACTTCCAACACAGGATATTTATGCTAGGTATATATATAAAATAGGACATGCTTAAAGTGAATTAGCTTTCTCTAATAAGTTAAGTGCATTGTAACTTTTGAAATTAAGCAAAAATAAGTAAAACGAAAATTACCTTTTAAAGGACAGATTTCCTATCTCATCAACCTTTTTCCATTTTACGCGCTTTTAAATGATTGATTCCAGCTTTCACTTCTGTCTACCACTACTAGACGCTATTAATAAGAAGAAAATAATTCCATTTTAAAATTATTCCAATTAAAATGTTAGGAATTCAATCCTTTTTCAACTTAACAAAATGAGATATTTGTTGTAGCACAATCAATACTTTCAGCTAATATCCCAATCATTTAGAACAACGCTTCTCCAAATAGTGATAGCAACAGCATAAAGCTTTAAATTACTTTACTGAAAAAAAAAACATGAATTCTTAACGTTGATCGTCATCATTCCATTATTTAGACGATATGATTGCGTCAGTGCACGAGATGTTATGATATGGTTAGTGAACCGTATCCAGTATTCAGTTGAGCATTTTCATCAGGTCAATTTTATCGCTTCATTGAAGATTCCAAGGTTTCATTTTAAGCATTCCATACTATCTGCTACTATCGTCACAACAATGCTAACAAGTATATTTATGGTGATAATTGGAGGAATTATATAATAGGGTTTGAGAAATTTTAAGGTAAAAGTAATGATAATAATAATGGCAATGGTAATGAAAGCAATGATTGTAGTGATATGATAAATAATAATAGGTGATGATAGTGATAACAACGACGACAATGCGAGCAACAAATGACGATGATGATAGCGATAATACCGACAATAATTATATAAGAAATTTTATGGGTAACAAAAATTCTCACCCATTAGAAAATTACAAATCTGATAGAAGTTGTGGTGTAAGTGTTTAATGTTATTACAAGGTTAAATGAATTCTTCTTATACACTTTAATCAAATCAGCGGATGTGTTACTGCTTTTTTGGTGATAATGAGCGAAAATTAAATAACCTGAAATTAACAGAATAATTTTAATTACCGGATAAAACATAAAGAAGCATCAATCGGTTAGCATTTACAATCTATTTGAGATGGGTAGAACAATTGAAACGATACTATGTGATGTGTAATTATACGAAATGATAAGATACATTGTTAAATAAATGAATGGATGCAAAGTTTAATGATTTATCCATTGAATGCTTGTCAGTATATCGATGCAACGTATACATTTGATAATTGCATGATCTTAAATTAAACATTTTTTGAAATGTTTAATTATGTGAAATTATTGCTTGTTGAATCTTTCGAATTTAATTCCACAAAGTTACTTGTATTCCACTCTTTCAGTATCTCCTTCTTCTATCCTACAACACTTACTGATGATCACAAACAGTATCGATATATATATATATATCTTGTGGTAGGAGTATTTTGGAACATATCCCATATACTGCGCAATTATCAGCAATTCCTGGAATATTTTTTTGATATCGATTCGAGATTTACAAGAATGGTACATATTCCCTCCAATAGATATCTCTAACCATTCAGGAAAGGAATAACCGGAAATATCAGCAAGCAGTCGAAATAGTGATGGAAAGACAGAAGACGTCAAGATGTGTCACCTCGAAGTTTTCATTTGATAAATAGCCTTATCGTGTAACAGTGCAGGTTAAAGGAGAATTTAGTGCCAATATGGATATGAGGAAAGATAGAGAACACTGAAGGAGTAAGATTTAAGGAGAATAGAGACAGGACAGGAATCGAAAAGGACTGAGAAGGAAAAAGGAAATGGCGCGGGTGAGAGGTGATGAGGTGACAACAAACTCGATGATGATAATAAGGAAGGTTAGGTTATATGGTATGGTTACAAACGATTATAAACGACAAGAGAAGAAGAATGATGACGAGGTTTAGAGAATGAAATTTAAACTAAAGTCTCATTGAGGAGTAGTATTGGTAATAAGATAGGGGGACGAAAGAAAATGGAGGGAGGCTGAATAAGGAAGAGATTGGAATTGCTGTATGGGAGAGAGGAAACGTTGCCCAAGTGGGAGGGGAAAGGAAGGTGGTATTTCGCCTTATCCGGGAATGTCGAGGAGAACGAGACGAAGCAATGTACTACTACTACATATGTATCAAAAGGTTTGACTGGCTCTGTGTCTGATGCGGTGGTCATTGGTCACGGCCCAATTCAGAAGATTTTTGCTGCATCGCCATATCACCCCTTTCGTTTCAATTGGCCATTGTAAGGACGATGTATGAAGTGATGAGAAACTGAAAAGAAGAGGATAAGGTCGAAGGTGGACGACATATGTATCATTGCATGATGATGGCATTCCTGCGCCTGTATTTCGTCCTCCTCCTCCTCCTCTTCCTTCTCCTCTTCCTCCTCTTCCTCCTCTTCTAAACGCCTTCCTTTTATTCCGTTTTTACCCCGCCTTTATAGATCCTCCAAAACACATTCCAACATTTCCCAAAACTTCTGTCCCAAAACTTTTGCTATATGAATTAAATCCCTTTTACTATCCGCAATTTCACAATTACTACATCTAAAACTTTATTCATTTGATAATGTTCATGTAACGTTGATAATAATAATAATAATAATAATGATGACGATGACAACACGATATATTTGATGATGTATTTATTACTTTTCAATGCTATCCTCTACTTCATTTTCTTCTCTTTTGTAATTTTTAGCTTTGTTTACTGATACTTTACTAAACAAACAGTTTATTAATTCAAAACGTTTATTTGTTTAATCATTCATTGATTGTTCTTATTCCCCGAGGGTTGAAATTTCCATTAACAAATAACTTTTCAATCTTTTTATTCTCTTTAAAAGGCTTTCCAAAATATTCACGAATAAAGCGAAGTTTTTATTCATCTTAAGAAAAACCACTTCCTCATTCCGACAATTGTTTCAAACTGTTAAGAAATTAAATAACTATTATTTTTGTTACCAGCGCTTTCGTTCCTCCTTTTTTTTTTTAATTTTTCATCCGTTGAAATTATTAATGAGCA